>JARBER010186562.1:0-15047 GCA_030265075.1 Balanus glandula | reverse complement strand
GCTTACAAATGTATATTGCCTTGAACATCGGTCAATTCTCACTGAAGAAACAATTATATTCAAGAACGTTGGTATCTGTATTATTCACATATCCACGGAAAGACGTCTAGGTCAGCCAAATCACAAAATCAAAAATTAGCAACATCGTCGACGTTTGCTGGTCCAACTCGAAACTTGGAACTCAAACTCGAAACTCGAACTCATCGGTGCCTCCCATGTTTTGTACCTGAGTGAACCACAGCCACAAAATATGCAATGCACAAGCCCAGTATGCATGATGTATGATACAGTGATAATGCTTCTGATACATTTATTGCACTGCAAACCACGAAGGAAGTATGCACTATACATAGTCGTTTTCGTATCACCCTCCAAAAAACGGGACCCTCGCACCAACTCTGCTGGGCCTATTTTTCGAAATTGTATGCAAGCCGTGCTGTTCAATTCTAGGGAAGTCACGAAACGATAATAGGATAGGTCTAACGGTTTAGAAACGACAAGCAAAAAAACAACGGGGATAGAATCTGTCCCCCACGAGGGAATAGCGACGTGCGTAAGTCCAGTAGGCGTGAAGTTGACACAAATATCACAAAACCGCTGTCCGTGCTTTAATTACCTACATGACACAGCATCTAACTACATTGCCTATATACGTGCTGTATCCGGCTTGTACTCTTTGCACCCTCGACAGTGCCGTTATGGACAATACGGATACATTACCTTGCTGAAGGCAGAACTTTACCACACATTATTCTCGATTATAGGCGTTCTTGGCTAGAAGCATGGTAATGTTTGTTTAACAAGAGTGCAGCGTATCACACTCATGACTATCGCTTGATTGTATATACAAGTATTGCTATTAGAAGGCGAATGTCTATAATCCTTCGAATAAATTATCCCTGCGGAGGAATAACAAACGTTCTCACGAAATACGAGCGGTTTTGAGACGCTAATATCTTTGCAGCCTCATTTCCGATTGCCAAGCTGTCTTCTTTGCTGAGCAGCCTCATCCTACCTACCTTGTTCGAGACCAGTGGCGACCCATGTGGGTGACTACCACTGCGCGTGGTGCGTGCTGCGTGAGGGTTGTTAATTAGTTTCTAGCAAAAACTCCACAACGGCTGGGCTGATTATGTTCAAATTTGGTGTGTGGCTAGGTACACCTCATGTGCGACTTTTCCACAAGTCATGGGTGGGGTGACTCTGCACGTGCTCACATGCACACCCTGTTGTATATCGCAGAAACAGCTGAGTCGAATGTGTTAAAATTTGGTGTGTATGCAGAACGTTGCTTCCAAATTTATCTGCAAAACTCTCACATATTTTCTGGTGTTTATCAAATCGTAGTTCTGAGCGGCTCGGGCATGGCTCCGCTCCTCCGGCGGGGCGCAGTGTATGATCTGCTGCATATGAGTGCTATGACCAGTGACGCGGCGGCGGTTCACACTATAGTTACATGTCGAAATGGTATGTGTTAGAGTTGGTACCAGGATTTAAGCTCCCAGCTTTTGTGCCAATTCTACTCGATGTTTCAAACTATTCATATGCTTTCGAATAATAAACGTGTTGGTGATGATGATGATGTAGTTAAGCACGCCTAATATGTCACTTTTCCATAACTTAGGTGGGATAACTCTGCACGTATGTACATGCGTACGTCCACACTCGTATTCGATATCTCAGGAACGGCTAAGCCGACTGTGTTAAATTTGGTGTGTGGATAGGGTCCTCTCAGCCGAGGCTTTTCCAAAAGGCGGGGGTGGGGTGTCTCTGCATGTGCGCACGTGCACACGCCTATACTTTATCTATACTTTAAGTTCCAATTTTGTATGTAGATAGGGGCCTCTCAGCCGGTGTTTTTCGATAAGTCAGAGGTGGTGTGCCTTGACACATGCGCACGTGCTCACCCCTACTTTATAGCTCAGGAACGGCTGAGCCAATTATGTTCAAAGCTAGTGTTTGACTAGAGACAAGTCAACTGACGCTTTTCCAAAAATGCGTGGTGGTGTACCGCTGCACGTGCTCACTCCTTTTGTATCTCGAATGCTACCTACCCCATCGTGTTCGAATTCATCATACATTTCGTTCGCGCTCGCTCGTTCATCGCTAACTACGCTGTTTTACTGGTAGGTACAGATGGTAAAATCTTATAAAAACACGATTGTGAGGTGTGTCCTGCTTTACCAAAAGAAAACAAGGTTATCCCTAGCTTCGACGACTTGTATCGATTGCTACATGACAAAGGACACTGGTCTATGAATATCAATGCACTTTTTATCCAAGGCAAGATGTCGCTAGATGTCGGCTCCTTCGGAACATCATAGATTAAGTGTCACAACACTGGCAGCCAATCTCTGATTATGTGTAACCAAAGACGTATCGCTTTTAATATCACTATCACGTTCTTCCAAGGTCGAGGCAAAGCTGTTGTAATATTTATATATTGTCGATCATAAGTCACTGTCTAGCTTAACGTTGGCAGCCACTACAATCTTATAGTTATTAAAGCTGTTTACAATTAAATGTTTTTGAGCAGCCATTAATGTTAACAATGAACCAATGGACCATTTAGTTTTCATATAGACCAGAGGTCGGCAGAATAGTAACATACAGCATTGTAGATAAAAGCCAATGTTTATTTTGGCTATTTCAAACCTAAATAGGCGCTTACAAAACGATCAACACAAGTTTTTTAAACATTCAACGACGTTCACAAGCCGTATAGTGCAGAGATATGTCCATTGTCCAAGGATGTTTTCTGATTGGGGATTCGTCGTTCGACGAACATGCCATTACAAATATAAGGTCTGTTCCTGTAGCTCATAAAACAGATGAGATTAGTTTTGAGGAAGTTTGAGGAGCGCTGATTTACGTTGCCACGGGAACGATTTCGGATGAGCTATCAGCTGTTTGCGAGCAAATTCATCAAACAATTATGGTGAACCATTGAAGAACACGGAGCCAGACACAAATAAGATATCAAGTAATGTACTTAAAAATAGTGGGGACATCAACCGAGTATAATCAAAGAACAACGACCAAGACGGCCGTATAGCCACGTATATCCAAAAATTATTCCAAGATGTCTGAACTTTGTCGTAGTGCTATCAGTATCCAATATCCATTAAAGGTATCTGAGCAAAACAGCGCGGCTGCAAATACCATGCGTACGATTTAAGAACGCAATTCAAAGCCGAAACTCACGCTTCAAACTACTACATAAGTAAGTCATTTATTTTAAAAGTTACTTTCTTGTTCTGATTTGATGTCACAACAACTGAAGAGGATAATCGAACACATGACAAATACAAGGTAGAGGAAAGAAATACTCAAGTACTCATCGGCCATTCCGTCTCTAATGTATGCATGTACCTTTAACTTTGTAAGCAAGTACTAATGAGGACAATAAATTGAATTAAGCTTATTCGTAACTTTTCAACTTATAATTCAGCCCACTCTCTTTTTGTATGCATAGCAACAAATTAGGCAACCGAATTCCATATGGATGAACCGCGCCATTGGTGTCTGCAATTCCCCCTGTAACCTCCTCAGGAAAGCCAGCTTCCATATCTGATGATTTCTGAGGAGGCTTAATCCGAGCTTTATTGACCTGTGGTGAGTTTCGACCTTCTTGATTTTATGCATATCACAAATCAGGCAACCAAATTGCATATGGGTAAACCGCTCCATTAGTTTTGTTATTTCCCGCTTGAGCCTCCTGAGGAAAACCAGCTTTCACTTCTGATGAGTTCTGAGGGGCTTAATGCGAGCTTTGAGGAGCTTTAATGAGTTTGGATTAGTGGTGGAACGACTTAAGTGATTCTGAGTAACTTTGAAAATGTTTGAGGAGATTTAAGGAGCGACAGGAATTATCCTATTATGGTTTGCCTTAAGCTCCATGCACCATCAATGGAAACGTTTAACGTTTCACTTCATCAATTTTCATAAACTTGTAATATTGTCTTGTTTAAGAGCTGCTAAGCACTAGAGGTGCAATTCTCAGAGCCGCAGAGCCGGCATCGGGCCTGAGTTCAGGCCCAGTGTGCTCAAAGCGGTGCTGAAGTCAAGATCTGCGGCACCATGCCGGGCTGAGCACAAATTATCAATTTTTCACGCAATTTTGTTTTTACATGAACATAAAAAGTACATGTGTAGTTTACAATATTCATATTTATAGAGCATGATGCATGCTAGAAAAATGCTTTCTACAGCAGAAAAACATCATCATAATATAATATTGTCATGGCTGTATTTCTTATGAACCATGATGTGACACGTCAGTGTTCACTGGTCAGTGTGCCCAGTGGTAACTGGCTGGATACTGGTCAGTGGTCAGTGGTCAGTGTTCACAAATCACTAGTACTAACTAACTACTAACTACTATTTCAAATTTACAACCAAGGAGTAAGCATGAAGTAAGAACTAAGAACTATGAATTCAATGGAAACACCAGCAAAACATGATTCTTGATCAGCAAATCTTGGAACTACAGCAATCAAACAATATATTTGATTACTTCATCAACTCAGTAACTGAAGTGAAAGAGAAGAGGTGAAATGCTAAACCCATATCAGATATTCCATCCTTTCCCGATTCAGGGCCTGGCCAAAATTCACCAAAAATAACAATGGAGCGAAATGTAAATTCAAAATAGCATGCCAGACTGAATACTTTTCTTTAGTACTATATACATATAATACAGATATTTGGGAATTTAGATTAACTGGGTGTAAATGTGAAGTGCAAACCTCGAGTTGGTCTTGTTCCACTTTAACTTTCTGATACAACAACTCTTAAAACCGCATGAAACTATCAGAACATCTCCCATAAAGTTCAAAACGAAAATGTGTTTCGAGTTCTTTCATGCGTGACATTTGCGGCGAACTTGAGACCTTTGCTTTAAAAAAAAAACAAGACAACCAATTTGTTACGAGTGTGTCTGCTCTCTAATGTAGGTACATAAGGCGTGAGGGCCTGTCTGCACTCGTAACCGGCAGTATCGGTGGGGAACTGGGGATGGGGACTCGGGCTGGCTAGCAAAATGGCCGCTATTGAATGATGAGGTCCCTCCTACTAGCATACCGTGAAAGAGAGAAAACATGCCAATCAGCAGGCTGATCAGCTGTTCGTTTGAGCTTGGCCGCAGGCCACACGGGCCACACAACCTTCCCTCAAGCTCCGTCTCAGAATGAACTCGTCCGGTCAAGGCTCTACTGATTTCGGGGGTTCCACTCTTCTTGAAATTCATAGTAAACGCATCTGTAGCGTCGACGTCATTATGACGTAGTTTCCAGTCTGGTCGCGACCTTTTGTAATGCTGTAGCGGGTAGCTTGACGTCATACCCATATGGAAGCACAAACCGCCCTTGCTTTGAAAATCTACCCGTTCAAGGCGCCATAATTTACTAGAAATGGTGTCATGTGGTTTAGTAAACTAATCTTGATGTGATGTGGTGTAGAGTAAAATTGTGGAGAGACGTGTATATTTTTAAAAAGTTTGTACTGCTTTATTATGTTATTCAGTACGAGATAGTCACTTTTCACTAGCAGTGGTGTAACTTTTTTAAATCATTGGGTTACACTTAGCTGTTAAGAACCTCATCCCCATTTCCCATTTCTACCACATGGTGTCACAGCCCAGTCTGCAAAATGTGTCAGGTTATGACGATATTTTATCTGGGCAGGGTTGACTTAAGGCATCACATTTTTTACAGCTTTTGGAAAGATTGGGGTAGCTTTGGAAATTTTCGGCAGATATTACTTCCTAGGGCAGCATTATTCAGAGCAGACAGGTTTTGAGATGTGACAACTGGTGGTGTTTTTATTTCGCACACCACTTTATAGACATGGGACAGGATTTGGGCTGCCCCAAATATCTTATTGATGGTCTTACCAAGTTTTGCAGAGTGGGTCACAACTCACAACTCACAGCCTTACCTTACCAAACCTATACTGATTGACAGAATTTGTTCGTGTTCTGCAAAATTCCCAAATTGTTGGGGTTGTAGCTGCAACCCACACTTAACATCAAAATTACACCTATGGTTAGTAGTACATGTAAGAGTATTGCAAAGTAAAAGCTATAATTACTTCAGATACCTATAACATTTAAATTGTGAAATGTGGTATATACTATATACAGCGAAGCGCTAATTGCCGTGCCTGGCGGGTAATGACAGAAGAGGGCGACCTTGATGTCGGCTGCGACTAATGAGTGGCCGGGACGGTGCTGGTGCCGGTTCTGCTTTTTTATAAATTTTTGTACCTCTACTAAGCACTGTCATCCTACTTTGTCAACGAATACGCATTATATATACATTGACAAATCATATTTAGAAGTTTACCTTAAGCCTCTCGTTTGAAGTACTATCCCCTTTCCCTTGAGGATTCTGCGGAACCTTAAAAGAAAAGCTGATAAATGCGCTTTACGTTCGATGACGAGAGACTGTCAAGGCAGCATTTAGAAGTCCACGCAGCCCAAAACACAACCCAAACTCTTAACTTGAAGAAGTGCGGCCCGATATGATCTATACGATATTGATTAATGTATCAGCCGCATGCACACTAGTCAGGCGCTGATAAATAAGCATATTCTACAATCATGTCACCACGGATGATGTTACTTCAGTGGTCGGTTAGCTCAGTTGTAAAATGCTGGCTTGTCTTGTGACAGCACCAGATTCGAATCGGCCTTTGATCGGCCCGTATTCGAGTCGTGGCGGCCTTTGTTAAGAGGGCTGAGCGTACTCCCATGAAATTGGTGCAGGTCAAAACTACTCATCTGAAACATTGTGTGCTTCTCGCCCAACCATCTCTGTAGAGCGACTGGCGTCTCGAAATTGAGAATCGATTGAGAACAGTCAGACGTTTAAAAGGAGCACCCTGAGTCTGATTTACTGATGCTCTAAACATACAATATTTCTTGCGCAGAAGTAGCTCCCGTCGTCTCGTACGTCTCAAACCGTGTTTTGATGTGTGGGTAGTGGGTACCATTGTTTGAATTTGGAAAATAACGTGCGCGTCGCGCTCCCCAAAAACTCAATAAAAGTTAACAAATATATAAAATAGCACCTATCTTTCACACTTCACACTAGTCCACAACTATGCAATGCACAGCATTTTCCATTCCATATTTTAAATGTATTGGATTTATTTGAAAAGCGATAATGATTTATGGATGCATTGATAATTGATAGGGCAGTCTGTGTTCGGAAAGACATGTAGGAATTCCTATAGGTGTAATAGTTGCATTCCAGTGAGGAGGTACTTTCATGGGATTAGTGAAGCTGAATGCATATTGCATATGTTTTGACATTTGGTTTTCCACCCATAATGCTTATTTTTTAGTAAGATTTTACTTCTCTATGGTCCACAGTCCACACTCAGGATCCACAGCCAGGAGAGTAAATTTTTTAAAAATCATTGGAGATGCACTTATATTTGGTTGTTAAGAGCCCCAGATACCACAACACGTAATGCACTGAAAAGCAGGGCTGAGATCAATTTTTTTTTGTATCCCAGGAGCATGCATGCCGTCTTCTTTAAGACGCTAAACAGGTTTCTATGTGATTTTGGCTCATCAGCGTATATTAAGTCGTACACTCAAAACAAGTCGAGTCGCTGTATAAGGATATGTCTCCGAGATTATCCGAGATCATGTGGCCGTCTTGTAGGCCCTATTCAAAATAGACAACCGTTTTTTAGGCCACTTGATGTACTCGGAAACACATGCAGTGACTCGATTTGTTATGAGTGTAGGCATTATGTTGAATTAAAAAACAAAATGGGTTAGGATAAGATGCTGCAACACCGGACAGTTACATCGGCAATCTTGACATGTAATCAGAAAGTAAACAATGCATCAGTATCGTCTAGACTCCGGAGTGTGACAAGTCTGAGATTCCGTGTTCAGAGATCAAATTTTTCCCTTTAGCTACAAATCCAATTAATATTAAGTTACAGCCATGTTCACAACAATGTTAGGGCTAGGAATAGGACCCTCAAAAATGAAACGGTCACATGCTCAGTCTTCAAAACGTGCCCAGGCTGCAAAACGTGGCAAGAGCATCGACGATATATTTGGGGCAGCCCAAATCCTGTCCCTAATGGGACAGTTAACTGCCCCATTTCAAACATTCGTCTGCCTTGAATAATCTTGCCGCTGTCCTGGACAGTGGGCAGCAATTTTTGCCCCAAATTTCAACAACTGACCAAAATGCTTCAATAACTGTCCGAAATGTGATGTCTTGTGTCAACCCTGCCCCGACAAGGTCTTCTCGAAAGTTTGAAACCTGCTAGTTGTCACGTTTTGAAGACTGGTGCAGCGCAGCGCGGCACCTCACGTTCACTCAAACCTAAAAACTTCAACGAGATCTGCTACGTCTTTTAGTAATAAGAAAACAAGGCTATCACTAAATGAGATGGCTCTTATTGATTGCTACATGCCAACGAACACAGACTTGTGATTAGTCATGAAGTTTTTATCCAAGGCAAGATCTTGCCAGATGGTAACTACATCAGGACGGCGCAGCTAAGTGCTACACGACAGTAGAAGCCGCGGCACTATCTCTGATCAGGCTGCGAAAGCCGACAGCGCTCTGGCCAACACGTGGCTAACACGTTCTCTCAAGGCTGAGGTACAGCTGTGATAATGGTCTTAGTGATATCGTATGCCACTGACAAGTTTAACACTGACGGCATTATAATTACGAGCCAACGCGAAGCACGAGCGAGTCTTCACAGAAAACGTTTTCTTCTTTAAACATAATCGTCCCACCCGACCCTGCCCGACCGACATGCTCTTCAGAAGTTTATATCTTTCGAATCCTGCATCTGATTGACTAACGGTCTTCACCGCCTTCGTTATATGTGGGACGCGGCTCCAAAGTATCGGGTCGTGACCTGCTTGAACTGATACTCGGTACGCCACTGAATTATTCATGCACGTATACTTTGCGGTACCGGTGAGTTACTCTTTACTTTAAAAAGGGGTGAGCTGAAGGAGGCTGCACCATTAACTCAAATTACGAATTTCAGAAGTCAATTACGAATCTCAGAAAACGGCGTCCTCGGGTGACCCGGCGCCGAAGGAGGCAGAATGTCGACCGACAGCGCATTTACTGGTTAAGCGTTTTCGGGTGTTTAGTCGTTTTGGGCGTCCTTGCGCGTATCAACAGCATCGTATCATTTATCGACGGCACTATGAGAACCCCAGAAGACATTTTGGCACCCTGACAATGCATTGCGTCGCACTCGAAAGGTCATTGCCGCTCCTGAGGGCATCATGTCGCTCTATAACGTATTGCGCCGCCCTCAAATCGCATGTACCGTCCTCGGAAGGAACTTAATACTCACGCCTCCTTCAGAGTCTAGAGAGTATTATGCCATCTTGATAAACATCATGACACCCTCAGAAAAAAATATTGCCCCCCTCAAAAGACATTGTTCTGCCCTTCGAGCACGTTATGCTGCCTATAGAGTGTAAAATGCCGCCCACACAGCGCATTATGCCTCCATTAGAAGGTATATCGTCGCTCCCGGAAGGTATCATACCGTCCTCATTACCCATTATGCCGCCATTATAATTTAAAGAGCATTATGAAATATGCTGCCCTCAGAATCTAGGGAGCATTATGCTGCCCATGATAAAAAAATCATGCCGCCCTGGGAATACATTTTCCGCAGAATCAGAATCAGAGCACATTATGCCACCCTAAGAGTACAATATGCTGCTCACAGCCCTCAGAACGCATTATGCCGCCCTGGGAAGGCTTCATGCCGCCCTCTGAATCTAAAGAACTGTATACCGCCCTCGGAAAACACCTTGCCGTCCTCAGACAACATATTACCGCTGTTGGAAGCTATTTTGCAGCTCTTAGAGCACATTATGCCGCCTTCAGAGCACAATAAGCCACTCTCATAAGACAACAAGTTGCCCGTGGAAGGCAGCTTCCTATCCGCGGAGCGCATTATGCTGCCACTGGAATTGGAGACATCTTGTCGCCCTCAGAATGCTTTTTGCCGCCCTCAGTGTGGGTTTGGGTACAACGGGGTCATCTGGCCGCCGGGGCGACTTGGACGCCCGCATGTTTACGCTTTCTGGCAGCCATGAAGAAATGCATTTTGACTGTCGCCATTTCTATGCGTTGGGTGTAAACGGAGCGAAAATAATATCATGCATTGCATATCATTAAAAGTTTTGTTCAAAAGTGAAAGAACGTGAATTATCACAAAAACCACAACTTGTGCTTGCGTACGAAACATTGTATGGTATCTAGTGTTTAGGTTACAGTAAAATTGTAATACAATGGTGTGATATATTAGCAATTCAAGCATCAGCTGTGTATAATTTTTAAGTTTTACCGACAACTTCGGTGAGTGTGTACCTAAGCTGGTTAGACTCACAAACCGTTCCTGGGTGATTTGGCCGATACGCACCGGGCTGCTTCACCTCAGTGATCTCGGGTTAAAGTTAAGTGGTGACTCAAGTTGGTCATGTTGCAAATATGGAGACGCGTCTTGATGAGACAAGCACATCGGTGCCGGCTTCACACCTATACCTTAATTCTGTAAAAAGTTAATGACACAAAAGTGTTGGCAGCCTTCAGATGATCTTGTTGGACACTGTAGGCCAGGGCTGTACTGAATAAATAACGTTAGCTGCACATGAATCATGAGGAGTTTGAGTTGTGGGCTTAAGCCTGTGGTTGTATTGACTGATACAAAATAATACAGAATATAGAATCAGTAATGGCTTATGATAACATCATCCAGAAGGAATTGGACTGATATTTCATGCGTATCTACTGGATCTCACCACCGGCAGAATGGTTTTATCGTTTAATGCTTACTACATCAAATAGTGCCAAGTGTATGCGGCACCTAATAGCATTGTGAAAGTGAGAAAATGCTGTTATGATTTCAAAATATACCACTTCAGAAAACAAACGGCCCAGTGCATAAGATAACGTGTTCGTTCTCCCCTATGCCACCCCCAGAAGGCATCATGCCGCCCCCGAGTTTAGGAAGCAGTATGCCGCTCTCGTAGAGTATGATACAGCTCCTAGAAAACATCTTACCTCCTGCCACCCTTGAAATACATCTTTCCGCCCTCGCAAGGCACAATGCTGATTGCCGCCCTCAGAGAGCATTTTGCCGCGCTCGGAAAACATTTGCCGTCCTAGGTTAACTCCAGAGTGCGTAATGCTGCCCTCGGAAGATATCTGGTCGCCATCTTTAATAGGTCTTGCTGCCCTCGAATCAGAAGGTAAGACTCCCATGCGGAATATGGTCGGCTTGGGAGTGTTTAAAGTTATGAAAACTTGCAGATTAAACTCTACATCTACACGGACTACAAAACTGTTATCTCAGTTCAAAACCCGATGTTGAAGGTTGTATTTCCTTTCAGCGGACGTAAACGGCCACCCCTCTCTCCGCCAACCTCTCGCTCTAACTTTAGCTCGGACAGCCGCCGATCGAAAATAATTTGGACAATGGACAATCATTCATTTATGCCTCAGAGCACACTATGCTGCCCTCAGAGCACACCATGTCGCCCTCAGAGCAAACTATGCCGCCCTCGGAGTGCATTATGTCGCTCGCAATCCGCGAGCAGTATAAACGACCAATTCGCGATTAAAACAATACTCTCGCGTTGCTCCCTGCGGTGCAGAACGTTCTAGTCGTGATTTCCGGCGATCGTAATTACTGTAATGGTTAGGACAGGTTTGATACGTTAGTATAATTGTTTCCGGTCACATCCTGGTCCATATGGGAATCGTTTGCGCGCCGGTTTTTGATGGTGAAATTGCGCCGAGTACAGAATCGCACCTAAGAGCATAGCACCAGGCCACTCGGTAATACGTAATGCTGGTAGCCTAAAATTGCTACTGAAAAGGTATTTATTTACTTTTATGAAGAGACATGTTTGACCTGTTTCAATTGTATATTGGTGGCCCTCTAGACCATGCCGCCCTTGTCCTCGAAGAAATTGACACCCTCGGGCCAGTGCCCAGTGGCCCTTAGCTTAAGAAAATCCTGGATCTGCTCATGACGCATCTTTTGATGTTTGTGCAATATTCAGCCTCAAAAACCTTCAATAGATTTTGGTATTGCAAGTAAATCTTTTTTGAACATTTCGAGCACATTATGCCGTCCGTTCGACTTCTTCCCGCACCTGAGAGAAGCCGCTCCTGAAATACAAACTATGCAATTGATATTCTTGACTTTCGCAAGTCCACCGATGCCAAACACGATCTATTCTAGCTCTCCCCTTGACTAGCATATTTGTTTGTATAGCCCAAGCTACCTTAAGCTCGCCGCTAAGCAGCTACAGCAGACCACAACACGTCTGTGGCATTTTGTTCTCTCCCGCGGCACCCACGCGTGGCTGCTGTCCCCGCCAGCTACACAAGGTCGCATCTTGGTCACCTCTCCCTCCTCGTCCCATTAGGCATAACGAAGGGCGGCCATTTTTCAGCCTCTGCGCCGCAGCAGATGTGCACGGCAGCCGGCGCCGCTGCCGTCCCGGACCTGGGACCGTGTGCCGGCCGTCCATCTCTCGTGACACGAGGCGCAGGAGGCGTGACGCCCCGCGGTGACAACACACCACCCCCGGCCGGGTAATCAACACCGCCGACACGCTCCCCGGCCGCTCAGACACAGCTCCGCCGAGCTGTTGTCGCGCCAAGGTGACCCGGACCGCGGACCGTCCGCCGTTCCCACCACAACCCCCTCCGTCCCCCCCCCCCGCGTGACGTCTTCACCCGTCGGCGGCGGCGTCGGCACCGACGCAGCAGCCGTGTCGGTGTTGACTTCTGTCGACCAGATGCCGCTGCGAGCTGTGAGAGAGCGGCCGACACTGTCAGGCTCTGTCAAATCAGATCGGCGGTCGGGGTGGGGTGGGGGGTGTGATTTTCTGATGCAGCATGCTGGAGACCACCACAAACCAGACACCAGTGGCACAGGTGGTATCATGGGTAAGCAGATGACTCTCATGTGGTAAAATGGAGGATGAATACTTAACTTTTTCGATTGATTGTGAGGCACGAACATAGGTATATAATCGTATTTCTGGATTTGCGACATATATATTAGCTATTTCGCAGTTTCCAACGTTAGTTACCAGTCAAACATAATTTTGGGAGAGGATTTTTGATTTTTCTATGCCAACAATAACATTTTTGCGCTCAAGAAAAAGTGTAGGCATCAACAATGCTGCACGATTCCATGGTCAGCATCCAGCAGTCCATTAACCAAAACCATTTCGCCGACATTTGTGTTGAGCTCATTTGAGCGACTCTGGCGTGACGCGTCGGGGCGTGGCTGCAGGTCGCGGGGGTCACCCCCCCCCACCCCCCCACCCCCACCCCCATCCCGTGACGCGTCGTGTATCACAGCCGGCCGACGGCGTCTAACGAGCGTGCCAGCCGAGCAGTTCACGCGCTGCTGCACGTGAAGAACTGTTGAGGCAGTCCGCCTAATGAGGGGCAGCCCGCGCCCGCCCTCGCCCCGCCCCCGCCCCGCTGCGGCAGGGTGCTGTGCGCGTGGTACGCTGGCGCGCGGCGCGAGGGGAGGCACAGCTAGGGTGTCTGTCCGGAGTGTGAAGGGCGGTATTTATAAACATCGGCTGCAGGCCATTTCGGGCCGGCCAGAGGTGCCAGAAGACCCAGCCAGGGGCCGGCAGCGTGGGAATCGACGGAATGAGAGGCACTGCTGCGGGGTGAGGGAGCTGTAGCAAGGGGTGTTTTGCAGGTGTCAGTAATTTGTTTATGGAATGCGTAATCACCATATTTTGTTAAAGTTTTGTCTATTATAAGATGGGCGACAAATACATATATTGAAAACTTCTTTGAAAGAAATCGTTAAATGATCAGATTGCACAATACAAACAGGATTAATAATATAACTAATTTTATTTAGCTATTTTGTACATAATGTATACTTAGGCGCAAAACTTGCCTTCCGAAAAAGCTGGTGAAATTATTGAAAGGTTCCATCCGATTTCGGAAATAGTGTTGCTATTTTTTTGGTGAGAGGGGGTGTTGGCTTTTGGGTCCGGTCGTGGTAGTCAGCTGATATGTTAGAGGAGCGCTTAATTCACAGTTGCGTGATTGTAGGAATTCGCTGCGTTCACCATGCAGCCTGACATCATTGACAGCTTAATATGGTTACAACCGAGTTACATCCGCAGTGCACAGTAGCGATCGTACGCGTAAGTTTCTTTTAATATCTGTATTTTTTGTTGTTGTTGAAGTGCTGAAGTACATTACCGGTATGACTATGAATACATTACCGGTATGACTCCGGACAAGTTAAGTTATTTTTCCTTTCAGGCTATTACGTTCAAATCGCTAAAGATGTAAATTTCTCTAATTAGTGTATGGTAGTTACGTTTCTATGAAATATACACATAATACATGATGATTTTATATTCCAATACAATATATATATATGTGTGTGTGTGTTCATTGAACCGTAACACGAATTCGGCTTTTATTAGTTTCCGGTTTGTATGCTCATATTTCGTTATGTTTGTTTTAACAGATATCGATAGTTGTCCGATTATATTGCCAAATGATTCAGGCATAACATGTTCAAAAATAAATGAAATACTGCTTAAGCTTTCGAAGACTACTCACATCTTCAAGATCACAAGTTTGAATTAAACATATCTATATTGCCTAGGTTTACGTTTTTAAAGTCTAGAAGACATTTATGAAAATATACGTGACAGGTTATTGAGGCATCTTGCGCTTGTCATATCCAGGAAAAAATACACCGCTCAACATACATACGTAACATTTAAGCATCAGTTACACTATCACTACGCTCGTAGCTCCATTTCACTACATTATCCTAAATGTGCGAGACCAGTCCAGAGTCCTGTGACACTATCATTAGTGCCAGAGGGCCAGTGTCGTACATCCTGACTTGTAGAGTTGCTTGTTGATATGGGGCGAGAACTCTCGAATGTACAGAGCCTCGAGCACCCACAATCTTCGCTGGTCATTACAACAACTCAAAATTGCTGTGTTCTCCACCAAGTC
>JARBER010186451.1:0-15052 GCA_030265075.1 Balanus glandula | reverse complement strand
TGCCAACACTGCATAAACACAAACTTAACTACTGATCACCTGATCCTCACCTGCTCCAAATTTGCTCCCCAACGTCGAAACTTGATCACTTTCTGCGCAAACAACCAAATTACTTTTAACCTAAATGCACTCCTGGGAAATGACTACCCACAAATCCATAGCTTAGTATTTCAATTCCTGCATGCCATTAATATAATAGATAAGATATAATTTGCGACCTTGCCAGCAATGACTTGTGCAAACTTCTACATTTCTGTATTATTATGAAAACCCAGTAATTATTCAATTTAAGCTAGAAGGGCCGATATCACCGAAAGGTGGCAGGCCTATATAAAATCAACGACCCCCTGGAGTATATTTTGTACGGCAGTCAGTGTGCTGTGAGGATAAACAGAAGAGCTAATGTTTAGGAGTTCATCACTGTAATAGACAGTGTACACTGCACACTGGGTTTATTTTGTTCATGCGTCTCAAAGTCCACTAATTTTGGTTTGCCCTTATTTTCTTAAAGGTCAGGCGCCATCCAAATCCTGAGCACAAGCAGGAACCTTTGAAAAGCTTTCAGCTCCATGATTGTGCTCCAATGCTCAGCTTTTGCAGTGTCAGATCTCAGAATGCAATGATGAACTGGCAACAGAAAAACAAGAACTCATTTGCGAGTTCGCCTGTATACTCGTCACTTATGTAAGACTATCCTAGTAAAAAAACATTACTTAACTACAAGCTTGGAAGCGAAACGCATACCTGAGAACAAATACGCCATCGCCCTGAATTGGACAACACACGAATCACTTCATTCACAGCTAGTGCAGCGTCACTCCACAAAGGGCAAGGACTGCAGCCCTATCCTATCTCACACTAAAACGCATTTGGAGCCCACCCCAAACCAGCAGCTTGTTACTGGGACCATTCCACTCCTAACAACCCACCCAGACATACCATAGGCCACTGAAGCCACTGCTACAGACTCGCCTGCCAGCCAGGTCGAAGCCTCATCAAACCCGTCCACCACATACCTACATAAATCATCAGTCACCGCGGCCATCTTTTCCTGATCATTTCCCGCGGCACCTACCGATCAAGTGTCGCTCCAGGTGGTTCGCCAATTTTCACCGGCGCACAAGAGCCACTCCAGAAGCACGTGGCGGCCTCCCTAGTCGGACGGCGGCGTCTCAACGCTCCGGGACGACTCTCAGCACATCGACAGCTCGGCTGCTCTCTCTCAGTCAGGTGGGTCGGGTAGAGGTGGGCGCAGCGATTGGAAATCGTTAGCAGTGGCGGTCAGCGGGGTCGGAGGGCTGAGTGCGGCTAACAGCCGCTCGTCACATTATCAATCCATTAGACAGGCCGACACAGGACGGCTGATGGAGCGGCACAGCAATCACCGGGCGGTATGTGTCGCTGCAGCTCTTTTCACCACCAATGGTCTGCGGGTGTGTTGCGAGGAGACGCGCAAGAGCTGCCACTCAGCCGACTACGGCCGGCGCGATTATTGCACTTGTTGGGCAAAGTTCGGAGCGGGCTGGTCTCGGTCGATGAAGACGGACAGCTGAGGCTTCGATTCTGCCCCCAGCCACGACAAAATTACAAGTATTGAACGTTGAGTTCAGAGTTCCAGTCGCAGTCGTGGAATTTTCCAGGACAATGTGACAACTGAATTCTAAAAATAAACGCGAATGCTGCTTTCGGATCCGCAGTTCTGGTTGAACTATTTTGACCGCAATAAACGTCAACTAGCGTTACATGACGCCATAAGTCGACAATACCAGCACGACGTACGTGTTGTCGAATTCGCTGCTTCAGTTGTCTGCTTCACAACCTGCAACAGCGATCGTGTATGATTTCTTGTCCAGGAATAGCACTATTGAGCTAGAATATTTTAAGATATCTTGGATCCTGAGGCTTAATCATGGTCTTCCACTGACGTGCCGCGAATATACAGGCTTATTTGATGGCTTCAGAAGCCCTTACGTAATCCACTTAGGCGATTCAAGTCTTTGAGATGACTTTCAAATGTGGTAATATATACATATACAAGCAGAGATCGATGTCTGTGGACGGTGAGGGGGGAGGGGCAAGGTAGCAGCCTCAGAACAAAAACAACTTAGTGCTACACAAAGTCAATCACATCTTAGCGGTGCCTAGTAGTTCAATACTAGAGCTAACCCGTCCGCTCCGCTGGTTGATTACAGGTCAAGTGGTGTTGGAAGCCAGTGATAAAAAATAGTGAGTTAGGGATTAATATCCCGTACCACCCGCGGCACACTTGTCCTACCTATAATACGTTTCCGCACCAGTCATACATTCGATATACTCGTCAAAAACCACGGTGCCTGATATGCATCCGGAGGACCCGAGCTATCCCTGTTGAAGACGCAATAAAACCATTATAACCGGTACGCACAACTGTCATACCCATTGCACAACTATCACACCCGTTATACACCCGTTAAACCCGTGAAAACTCCACACCGCTTTAGTGTATGTGGTCATTTAAATAAGTTTATTTAAGTAAGACCGTACTGTATTTCGATGGTCTTTGTTTCGTAGTAAATCCGTGGCTGCTTATCATTGAATGTGACACCGTAGCAGCCTTGATCGTATCTGCTTGGCCTGCCACTGTAATGAAGCGATTTTAAACGTATCTATAAACCCGTTTTTTTCTCGGTAAAGCATTACTTTAGTTTATACCTCCTATCATCTTGTTTCTATTTACGTTAGTTATGTAATACAACCTCCAAGCGTCCAAAACTGCACTACTCCAAGCTGTCCAAAACTAAGTTTCAAGCACGGTCATAGAATACTGGTTCAAAACTGAATGAGCTCCTGATCCTCGAAATTCTGAAAATTGCATACCATAGCTCGCGCTCATTTTATATTGTATTGTATTTTTAAAGTTTCCTGACATATTTACAGATAGATAGACAGTCCACAAATAGTAAGTGTGATAACGCCCACATTCCATTAACATTCTGACAAAAACTGATGATGAAATAAGTCAATAGGCTGCAAATTATATATTTTTCAGAAATATTTTGTTGAAAAAAGTTTTCTTATATATTTATATTCAATCCGTGGGTGTTAAACAGAACATGTAAAGCTTTGCTTCTTACAAAGGAATACATTATCCCACTTAGTGTGATGGAAGCTTCGAGAAGGAGTAATGACAATTAGGCATGGGTAAGTGAGAAGCAAGGCTGACTATCAAGGAAACGTTAGGACGTCAGTCAACTAGGGGAACAATGCACATACGACCGGCCCGGCCGGAACCATAGTTTTCAGAGGCTTGTTTTTCTCACCAGGCTGCTTGATATCACTAAAAATTTAAGCAAAAAGTTGTTCATGCCGTACAAAGATCGTTTCCTTATTTGTATTCTTAGTTACTGGCTTTTATAGCTGCGCCGACGTACAGCTCGGTTTGACTGATATCCTGATGGTAGTGGATCTTACGGTGGCGACCCACAGTTGGCCCCGGCTGACTCGCTCCGTCATCTGTCCTTCTGAGGCCGGCAAAACACGGTCACCGGGGCACCGTCCCTGACACCTCTTCAGTCCGGATTAACTCAAAGCAAAGATGTCTCACTTCAGGTAATACATATGAATATACCTTGGTAATACAAATAGTTTAGGCCTGTCTGCTCCGTTCCCGACTAAATGAGGGCTTAACTGGTTCGTGTGATGCTAGAGGACGATGCACACTATACAGCGCACTTACATTTACCTGGGATAGGCTATTTTGTACTGTTAATATATGATTTCAGAGTACCAACAACATTTAATCTTATTCCTTATACTGGAGCATATTTCATAACCGACTTATGGGAAGGGGGAGGGGTCACTTGACGTCATCGGCGTTTGACCGTATCGTTAAAAAATTTGTAGATGGCATTGCCGCGCTAAATTGCGATATTAAACAAATAATCAGCATCCAAATTTATATTACGTGTGTCTGACATGCATATACGTGTGTCTGACACACGTATAATTACAGCACGTGTCTCGCTGCGATCATTAGTTCGTGAGATAACGAGGGGGGCACGATTCGCGCATCTCTTAAATTTACTTTTTGTCAACATGCGTATCGATGCGAGAGTAAATAACGAAGGTTTGGTGAAGATATTGTCTTTCGTTTGGAAAATATTGCAAAACTACGGAGGGGCTAAAACAAAGCCCAGTTCCTTGGCTTTGTGTCACAGTTGATGTGTTTTAAACCTTGGGAACCAATTCGCTTAGCAATAGAACACATGTTTACTTATATTCCTGTCCCTAGATGGCACTAGTAGTCAACGCCTGATGTTATGCTGTACCGCAGAGCTTGAGGTCGCCAACTGAGATATGTGGCTGAACCGAGTGGATGTAGAGTTTCAGAAAGGAGAACACTAACCATGCCATTGTCGTTGAGAACCACTGACGTATGTGTGCTCAGGAATATTTTATATTTTACTAATGGTCGGTACTGCTAATCACAATACCCTCGGGTCAAAAACGTCCAAATATATACTGTTACTGAGTGAAACAAAAAACAGATTGCCGATAGTTTTGCTAATACAATATTTCATTTGTTTTTGTCATGGAAGTTAAAAATAGGCCTTCATTGCAAAAACAATAATATGACAAGACAGATAAACAGCCTATAACGGCACTGGCTGGTACAGACTAGTTACGAGTGAGCGAGAAACGCTCGCTCATCTTTGCGTGGTAAATGGGAATAATCTGAGTATGAGTGGCCCAACCCGTGGTCACGATTTTGAGAAGCAAATATCTCTGCCTAACTACATATCCTATGGACAAGTGTTTTTTTTTTTGCTGAGTATCTCTATACGACTTTCTCTGTTCGAGACCAGTGACGACCCATGTGGGTGACTCCCACTGTGTGTGATGCGTGATGGTTCAGGGATGTTGAGAAGTATGTTCTGACAAGAACTCAACAATCAGTTCGGCTGTTCATGATATACAGAGCAGGAGAGAGCACGTGCGGACATGCAGAGGCAGCCCATTCCTAAATTATTGAAAAATCGCATTTAAGGTGTCCCTATTTACACACCAAATTTGAACATAATCGACCCAGCCGTTGATAAGTTTCTGTAATAAATGTATTTTCAACACTCTTCTCGCAGCACGCGCCGCATGTAGTAGTAGTCACCCACATGGGGCACCACTGATCTCGAACCATACAGGCTGGGAAGGGCTGCTTAGCAAAAAAAACCGCTAGTCAATCAAATATGCGGTTATAGAGATATTTGCTTTTCAAAAGCCTAACCACGTGTTGGGCCGCTCCTGCTCAGATTTGTCTTCATATTCACTCTGTTGACTCTTTTAACCTTCACTCTGTTAATTGCTGCCAATATTTTTGCCCAAGTCAACTTCAATACAAATATGCTAGACATAGATGACATCATCAGTCACTAAGCCCTAATACCAATACACTAAGGGCTTATTTTTGACACGTTAAAGTTAAACTTGAATATGTTTTTAATTCAACAATTTTGGTTGTTTTAACTGATGCCATACTTATTTTCAGAGCCAAGCACGTAAAATGGCTATCTCAACTCAAACCTAATGTTAAGGTGGGATAGGAGCCCATCAATTAAGCCCATGCCGCCCAAGTCCGGTCCTTTCATATTTGTCAAATAATTTCTTCCACAACATTTACATTCAGTATCCTAGCACATTTAGCTACTTGCAAATGATGCAAGCACAAACCTATATGAACCATTTATGCTAACAGAGGGCCACAGCCACATCAACAGAGTGTTTCTGAAAAGCGCACTTACTCAGCCATTTTTCCCAATTTCTCAGCCCAGGCCCACACAGGGCCCGAATATTTTCCCTGGGTATGCCCATTGGCATATTCATGGGCATGGGCATGGGCATGGGCATACCCATGGGCATACCTGGCCTGTGACGAATTCTGGTTGGCACGTGCGCAAGTGAGACTGCCGCAGTCAGATCTCGGAAACTACTTGACCAATTGATCTAGATTTCATGAGCAGGCAAACTTACGTGTCTGAGGCGACCTGCTTGACCTGGAATCAAAGTCGGTCGGCACGTGCGCGTCGAAACAAGTCCAGGAAACCTCCACCAGGGAGATTCGCAATCCAGTACGGTGCGAGCTATAGATACGCAAACCAGTGAGTGGATAGTAATGAAAACCGACTTGCATCATTTGACACACTCGTTGTTCTCCACCTGACCGATATGTACGACAGTACGTACCAAGGACAGAAGGGTGTACTGTACATTGTACCCTTATGACGCCCTGTACATAGGAGTTTCGTTTTTGAGAACGGTGCGAGTTTGGTTATCAAAACTGGTGTATGGGTAGGAAGTGAAGCCACCTTTGACTTTTTAACACTTCATGATGTCCACCACAACAATAAGCGCGCGAGCACTTGGTAAATGCAGGAGGAGATACATAGTTTAAGCCATTATATTTGGTGATGATAATTTCCAAAAAGGTGTCCTAGTTTATTTGAAGTTTCCTTCAGACCTTCATGCTTGAGTCCCAATATAATATTATATACAATTAGCAATGTGTCAATTGTCACGTGCGCACGTCCAACCGTCGCACTCAGATCGCGGAGCTGCTGGACCAAACACGTTTAAATATTGTAAACAAATATGTGGGTTCGAGGCAGTCCGGTTGAGTAGGAATCAAGGATGGAATCAAAGAACGTGCGCACGTGGCTTAGCTTCGATTTTGGATCTCCGCAAACTATACAGATAGCTTGCGGACCTTTAGTTTGATTAGCACGAAAGGAAATCTGTTACCTAATTCCTGACTCTGTCTAGCGTGATGTGGCGATATTCATGGCTTTACTACCTTATTCCTGACTCTGCCTAGCGTGATGTGGTGAAATTCATGGCTTGTGTCCATTTTGCTGACGCGTTGATGGCAGCTGAGAGGCATGTGACAGCGGACGCTCGTTTGTGGCTCTAGAACCCGCGCATCTCCGGGCCTCCTGATTTGCCACCACTGACTGGAGGGAGGGGGAGGGGGGTTAAAAACATCCTCGTCTAACTCAGCTCGTATAGATGCAGACTGAAATGAAAACATCGCTGGAAAGCTCAACAACTTATTTAAAACTATTCACATGTTTCGCTTCTAAGGTTAAAATTAAGGTCGTTAGTGCCCGTATTCACAATTATAGATAAGGGTAGGAGTAAAAGTAGAGGGTAAGAAATACATTTGGGTTGGAGGCACCTTCAACGTTTACCCGAAGATACAGTGCAATTCCAACAAAAAGAAAGAGTAAATATTTACCTCGATTTAGGGGTAATTGTGTTGTGAATACGGCTTAACCCTTCTTTAGAGTATTTACTCTTTGGTAAGGGTAGAGTGCGTTTGCTTGTCGGTTTAACTTGTCAAGCTTTTTTAAGTATTAAGTTAATGGCAAATCAGAAATGGTGACCTCAGATGACCTAGAATGACCACTTAGAAGTCTTAAACAAATTTTTAATTAGATCATCAATAATATCCTATTTTAACATGATCTAGAAGCAATTAGAGTGATATCCTCGAAATAGGACGTCTTTGAAAATCCCTCCGTTGACTTATGGTGGGGAGTTGCTGGTTAACTAAACATGACGTTATTTATTTTCATGTCCTAGGAACGGCATATGAACGAGCCATTTGGACCGGGTGTTCTCCTAGCGAATGGCCAACGCCCAGCCATTTGGACTGAGCGCGGTCCTCCAGCGAACATTCGCCGTCCGCGTGTGTTGGCAACGTATCTATAAAAGGCAGGAGTCTCTCACTCAGTGGTCCTTTGAGAGCAAGTTAAACCAATACTTTTAATTAATATTGGATCGCAGTGGTTCCACCTCAACTAACGTTGAAGCTAACAAGTTGGTTAACTGTCTAGTAGTATACATATATCTTAAACATCATAGTCAGGACTTATCTTGGGAAATGATTGTTCCTACGAGCTAGACCAACATGGTCCCTAAACCGTCCCAATCACCCCAAAAGCCCTGACAAATATATGTATCGTGAAAATAGCTGTTAAGACAAATAACAGAATCGCGACATAAGCTGTCACAGTTAATCCTCGTAGGACTATTGTTTGCCTGCAGGCTGCCACTGAGGATCTGTCCGAGAGAGCGCTGCCAAATCCCTTCGGCTACGCGTGGGCTGCGAGGTACCAGCACCGCATATCATTCGCGGTGCCCGCCCTTAATGTCTTTACAGCGGACGTCCCAGTCGTGAGCTGCGCCCTAAACCCGCCAGATGGCGTAGTTTGGCACGGGCGCCCTCAATATCCTACTTGCATAAGTGAATTTCGGTTGGTCGTATTTCACGCTGCTTCTCATCATGTCGTGGCTGCAGCCGCGGCCGGAATGGGTCCCACCGCGAGACTTTGCGGCGAGGTATGCCATCACATGGATAAATATGCGGTCCTGAAATAGTGAGCTTCATTTTCTGCATTCACGGTAGCTCTATTGCAATAACGACGTGAGCCGAATGATAGTGAACGAGATGACTCTGTCTAACTTAAGCAGTTTATTTTGAAGTAAGGGTATAGCTGTCTTTACGATGATGTTTTTTGCTGTGAGGAACGCTTTTTAAAATAAAAACATTTAAACTTGTTTTGGTTAACAAGTTTCGAGAATAGTTTTTAGATGTATTAGTTTGTATATGTTTTGTCTATTTTATTTATTGATTTTGATTTATTTACCACAACATACTAAGATATTATTGTTTCATAACATTATCCCCACAGCCCAAGAACCCAACCAAATATTAGCTAACATCTCATTATTTTTACACTTTTCACTTTAAGAATACAACTACCATACTTTGGAATACAAAATATCTTAAGGCCTAAACTTGCTCTGTATTTCAATATTTAGGCATACAACAGTCTTATTTTTGACAATAGCCGCTTTTACGATGGATTTTTGCGCTGCTGAGGAAAACAATATTAGTTTTCATGATTGATTGTTGCCCGCTGATGAAAACATTGTTGAGGTTTTCAAGATATACTCAGAAATGTTTTGGTATGTAATTTGGGGATTCAAATGTTGCTATGTAAAACAGTTCAAGCAAAAAATGCATGCAAAAATGCATCCTGAAGCTAACGTACTAAAAACATTTATAAGGTTATCATCAAAAACCTCAGTAATTGACTTTTTCACGATTTATTTTGGCACTGTTGAGGATAACATTCTGAAGCTTTTGAGGATAACTTCATAATGTTTATTTTTTGCATGTTAGCTTCAGAATGCATTTCACATGTAACTTTATGCTTAAAATATTTCCATAAAAAACATTCATAGCAAAAATTGCATGGAATTTTTTTTTCTCAAAAAGCTTATATACCAAAAACATTGCCGATGCTATACAAAAAAACTCAGTAGTTTTCCTCAGCGGTGCATCAATCCATCGTGGAAATGGTTAATATTAGAACAAAATCTTAAGATCATCCACCACGATACCGGACACATGATGCGCGGCTACTGGCCGGAAATAAACAACTATTTTTACAATCACTTTGCCGAATAACCGAAACACATCCATTACAGCGCCCTTTCCTTGCAACATGGCACGCCTACGGAGTACCGGGTCACTGAAGTCGGGAGGTCGGCGGGTCACTGGAGCAGCTCATGAGTTCATTGTCCCTCGTCCCAGGAGGGCCATAGATCCATCCTGCCCGCACCACCCCGCGATATATACGTACGTTTCCGTCCCAGGTTATTGATAGTAAGCCGATGGAACCAACTGGGCCCGGCCATAAGTATTGTCGTCCATTCAAGCTAGCCAATTAGGACGCCACGGTGTTATAGAAAAACAACAATGTGGTTGTTTGCAGAGACGTCATAAACGACTGATGTGTTGGTCACTGCCTGACATTCACAGTTAGTGAAATACATGCATGTGAGGATTTCGCAATGCTGCATACAGAAAATGTGTTTGACAATAAGTAATTGATATTTGATGTGCGCGAATACATATGTATGCAGAGGTAAGCTCAAGTTAGTTGCTTTGCATTCTGCTGTGTGAAGCACCACTTAGCTAGTTCGTGACGTCAGAGCATTGAGCAGAACATCTGGGGGCATACGCGCTGTGCCTGCAACGTTGTTCAGTATGGCTAGCAAATGGGGTCGTCGTGCATTTAAATACAGTATAGACTGGGTAGTTCACTGAAGCGGCTGACTGCCTCACAGTCATTTACCACAGTGAACACATCTGTCCGCGCTCTATCTTATTACAACCATAGTTGGGCCGTAAATCTCCAAAACGTCGGGTATTCATCAGGCATAGGTTATTAAAAACAACGGAAAACCATTGACAATCCCGTGCAAAAGCCTACTCAGCTGCTATGTGTCATTTCAAGTTCGCCTTGAACTATACAATTGAGCGTGTGCATTGATATTGTTTATGCTATATGTATGTATTAGTTTGTAATTTAATGAGCATATCTGGTCCACTACCAGTAAATTGATTCATGAAAATAACTTGAATTCAGACAGGCAAAGTAATCATGCACATTTCACAGAAATGCTAACGATTCTTTTCCTGACTACCACACTATAACATAAATACCACACGCTGTGACACCGAATCCCATTAGCGCTGCCGCTAAATCCCGCGCGGCCAGGGTGTGCCACATCGCCCTTTGCCTGCTCAGACTGGCCTTTTGCCCTGCTCGGCTGGCTGGCCGCCCTACTGAGTCTCCCGGGGGCCGAGACTCAGTGAGAGCTGGCGGCGAGCTGCGGCGGCTCTCTCAGAGCTGCAGCTGTGATCCCAGCCGGACCGGCAGCCCACCGGCGCCATATTGATTTTCAGTCGAAAGACCGCAGAGTTCGCCGCCACGCGCACTGTGGCACGAGTGTGGCGCGTCCGGGGCAAGTCGGGGGAATGTTAACGGATATATGTGACTTAAGCCGTGACGTTATTTTGTGTAATCAGCTGACGGTGTTGGACACTCAGCTGAGTGCGTAGTAATAAGGACTATAGACGAAAAAAAGACCTTGTTCCCGTCAATTGAGGTTCTGCTTAGCATTGAGAGGTAAATGAATGGATAATTTTCGCTAAGTTGTACTTGTATTTTCGCTAAGTTGTACTTCTTTCTTCAAATAAGTCTACAAATTAACCCTCGCCAGTGTAGGGGGGTGGATGCCACCTAAAATATTGAAAAATATAAAAATATAATATTCTAAAAAATTGAAAAAATGGTGACATGACCTTTGACCCAGGACCTGTTTCTCAAGGTCATGTCAGTCTGAAATGACGCTCCGTAGTATCGATACAGGACACGCATGCTGTTTCCGAGTGTTTGAGGTTTAGGAACATATGCAAAGGTGTCAACGTGACATTGATGACTTCCACATAGTCCGTGACCTCGATTGACTTTGGCAGAGGTCATCTGAGGTCAATGACCTCTGATAACCTAAGCTGTATTTTTTTGTCTTTTTGTAATTTCTAGGGCACTTAACAACGCTGATTTCAAGACCTTTCTGGTTGATCTTTTTAACCTTTTTGTGCGTCTGTGAAATGTCTATGGCACGCAGGCAGCATGTCAAAGGGTTGACCAATGACCATGCCACTCTGTGGCTCGTTTGTGGGAAGTCTCTGGTACGGATGTGGCACGCTTGCGGCACGTCTGTGTCTGGCACGCTGGCACGTCTATCAATCGTGGTTGCCTTTATTTGCGCTGAGCTGGCGCTAACAGTCTGGGCAGCGGTGGAGGGGTTCCTGGTTATTGGGAAAAGAATCGCAGACGTTTTTTTATTGAGGGTGATTATACCTAACCCCGCAGAATGGTGCTCCGGCCGCGGTGGTGTCCCGCAGAGTATCGACAACCGCTGTTCAGACAGCCGAGCTAAATTAACTCGTCTCTGCTGACATGAGAATGTTCCTATATTAGAACAGATTATCGACTTAAATGGATAGCTACTGTGTGGGAGCGTCACCACCTTCCAACTTGCGCGGTGCCGCGGTGCCGCGGTGCGAGTGCAAACATGCGTTTTCTCGATGCACATAACTTGCAAAATTCAGATAATTCCTAGGTATATTTAACTTACACATCCTCCCACATTTCATCTTGGAAAAACACACAATTATATTAACAAGCAACATCCATGTCTACTTCGTCGTCCCCTGGCCACAGGCACACCGCAGTTCCACAGAGTCGCCAGAGATCCCCGAACGAACACGCTGGTCCAGCGTGCAATAAGTCGAGCCGCACACGAACGCAGCGTAACGTGGAGACCGGCTCAGGCAGCCCCAGAGGCATCGATTTCCAGCTCGCAGACCAATTGCTGGCTAATCGCGTACACGAAATCCGATACCTGCGGCGCTCGGCTCGCCCCTGGACTGCGGAGCGACGCTCAATCCCGGACTGTGCCAGCCCAGAACACCAGCACGGGCCGACCCGGCATGGAAAGACAGTTCTACAGCTTTCAGGAGCTCGTTGTATATATCACATTGGTCATTTAGTTCAGATGTGTTTATTTTATGTAATCTAACGAACTTTGACGAAACAATTGGGAAGGTTTTTTTTAAACCAGGTATTATTCAAATTCTAACAGATTTCAATCGTTTTAGCCACACCATATTGGCCTTTCTGGGTGTTGAAAGGTGGCAGTTTCTGGTGGACAAAACTTTTATTTTTAGGTGGTTGCTAGCCAAAGCTGTAAAAATGTAGAGAATCTAACATTGTTGAAGTGAAGATTTGATATTTAACAAGATGTTTCAAGGCCTTTCAAACTGAAATAGTAGGACTGCCAAAGGTGGTAAAAAAGGATTGCAGTTAATTTTCTTGCAATGCTAAGTAATTTCGTCACAGATGCTAAGTTAAGATTGTATGTTTCGAAAGTGGGGAATTTATCCGTTAGTAGTATCTAACTACGTGTCTTCCAGTACCAGCTGGCATCAAATTTGCTTCATACATATAGATTCCACCGCAAAATAGCCGTAACCAGGGTAAACTGGGCCATAACAATTATAACGTTCGTTTGTCAATACAATTGGAAATGGAAATAATGGGACCCATCTCCATTCACTGCACACTTCAGTATTCAGTCCCACTTTTCATGTCATTTTTTGTAATATGCATCGAGTAGGCATGACTCTGTCGTAATTAAACTACATCAAATGCTTTTCACCGTTCATATCGGGAATTATGATGCACGGCAAGCAGCGAATAGCGAACATCTCCATTGTGTAGGACTAATGGCAGACACAATGCAATAGGATAGAGCTGACGTGCTTTCGGTAATGGAGCAGCATGTATGAATTATGCATGGACCTACACCGCCTCGGTGGTGAAACCCAGCTGAGTGGTACTGACGTTATCGCTTTCTGGGGTTTATTGAGTTGTATAGTAAAGTAGATTAAAAATTAGGGTAAAACCAGGCAACGCCGCCTCCTAAGGTATTTGCCGTACTGCCATATATGTGCAAAGGGTATCGTGTCGGATTTACTTTTGTCTCTAAATGCAGTCATTTCCTTATAACCTGCCAAAATATTAACTCATTTGCGCAGAATTCATGCCCTTAGAAGGCGGTGAGGTGAGCCCTTGCAGTTTAATGGGTCCAAAGTAGTAGATACGGGGAGCACTGCCCAGGGAAGTGTGCGCCCTGGTTTAACGGTGGAATGCACTAGTATATGTATGACGAGTGTTTATGAATCATTTCTACTGGGTTACTGTGTCCTTCATCACTGTTCATTCTCGGTAAATATACGCAATTTCAGACGTGGGGAACAGGCCAGACGGGTATTCCAATACTGGAGGCAGCTGGTTCGTCTCCTATTCCAAAGCTATTGGGATTTTAACCTTTTGTACTTAATTATACTTTTTTCGGAACTAATTAGCACAATATATCTAACTTTTAAGATTCAGCGCAACAGTTCAAAATAAATCCTTTATCTGCCATTGTACATTTAGACCATATGCATGAGAAGTACTACCTGATACAGAGAGCACCGTCCGGGCTGGGCGATGTGCCCCATCCAGTAGTCTTTCTCATAACACTATTTTACAACGTTTGTAGGCTGTAGGTTGTATATTTTAATTTTCAAATGTATTTTATGGACTGAAACGCGCGTCCTATAATCAGTGTACGTTGTGTAGTTGACTTTGCGGGCCGGCCGTGGTCCACCGCACACCGTACACCAACTATCGGACTCGAGTATCGATCATTGAAATACAGTTGCAAAATCGAGTAAGCAGCCCACAACCTTCAATCGTTGTAAAAATAACTTTATGAGAAAGGCTACAGAAGGGTTTATTAGCATGATGCGCTACTATATAGCACATAAAAATTTGTTTACATGCTATGAGACGATACAAAATATCCAACAGCTGATTATTTTCGCTCCCCCATTTTCCATATACTGTCAGGTATGGCGATCTCCACGGGGCGGTGCTCCCCGGGTTTACCCTAAAGGCTTATCGCATACAAAATATAAACAAGCAAAATATCAGTTTTGTTTTCACCATACAAATTAAGCCCTACGTACAGTTACCGACAAAAGTATCGTCCCCCTGGCCTAGCTTTAGTACTGGAAGAGATCCAGTTAGACTGGAATGTTAGACTGTGCCGCACTACGCGTTCTGCATTGGTAGGCTGTGCCGCGTCACACCTCGAACCGGTCAGCCCTGGCGTATCAGCCGCCGCCGCGCTACGCCAAGGCTCATTTATATTGCGTAGTTGCTTAGTAAGTGGGCATAACCCTCTATTGTCGATGTAAGTGACACCGACCTGACTACCGGGACGGTAAACGCGCCGGGACATGTGGGAGGAAGGGAACAGGCGAGGGAGGGTTTCGGTGCACTCGCGCACGCGCGCGTGTGCGTGTGTGTGTGTGTGTGGGGGGGGGGATGTCCCAAAGTATTGGCATCGCAGAGCTTTCACAGACTGCTTGAAAGGGAGGAAACACATATGTATTTATTTTAGCTACTCTTATGTCGGCGAAGGAAGAGTGAAAGAGTCTGGAATTGCAAGAGAGTGAGATGAGAAACACAGAAAGAGAGAGAGAGCGAGAGAGCGAGAGAGCGAGAGAGCGAGAGAGCGAGAGAGCGAGAGAGCGAGAGAGCGAGAGAGC
>JARBER010186340.1:0-12901 GCA_030265075.1 Balanus glandula | reverse complement strand
TGTCTCTGCCGTGTCTCTGCCGCAGGCCCGCTCTGTCTCTGCCGTGTCTCTGCCGCAGGCTCGCTCTGTCTCTGCCGTGTCTCTGCCGCAGGCTCGCTCTGTCTCTGCCGTGTCTCTGCCGCAGGCCCGCTCTGTCTCTGCCGTGTCTCTGCCGCAGGCCCGCTCTGTCTCTGCCGTGTCTCTGCCGCAGGCTCGCTCTGTCTCTGCCGCAGGCTCGCTCGGGCGCCGGCTCTGCACGTGTTTGTTGGCATTAGTTAGGATGTGATGACGGACGGGAGGTAGCCGGTGCCGGTGAACGCTGGGGCAGTGTTTCAGGATGGGTAATATATGCCCCTTTGTGAACAGCCTTCCACTGTCCAGCTATCTGCCGACCAGAGCTGGTGTTGAATGTATACCTCTATGTAGTGCTGATCACCGTCCCTGTCCTCAGGTGTGGGTATCGTGCTGATCACCGTCTCCTGTCCTCAGGTGTGGGTATCGTGCTGACCACCGTCCCCTTTCCTCAGGTGTGGGTATCGTGCTGATCACCGTCTCGGGGATCGCCTGGCGGCTGACGTCCCGGGACTCGCCCTCCTGTCGCGTCATGCTCGGCCTGGCCCGTCAGCCGGAGGAGACCGACTCGCGCCGCTTCATGCACAGGGTGGTGCCCGCCTATGGCCGGCCCCACCACCCGTACGCAGGTCAGTGGCGCGCCAGCCACGCGAGCCGGCGAATATCCAGGGAGACGTGCTCTCGATGTTATGTTATGGGATGTTCACTTCATGTTGACCACGTATCAATTGTGAAGCAAACAGTGACGCATCCTGCTTTGAGGCTGACCCAACCCCAAGTTTGCGTTTTGTTTCACCAGCTTGTTCTTTTTGAAGGATTCCTGGCGTAAAATAGTAATTATTTCATCTCAAAACGCTACTTTGTGGCGTTTTAATTGACTTTATTTACCTCTCCACTCAAAACATCCATTCATACGACATTTTGGCCCACCAACTTCTTGTCTGAAAAGTTTCACATATGCGTCACAGACCCATTTCCGTGTCATTACGCTCGAAACTGACCCGCCATCTGTCGTCAGAGGCAGAGGTACTCGGTCAGCTCGTCTGCACCCTCCCACGGGCAGTGTGACTGACAGCGCCATCTGTTGCAGCGATGGTGTACCCCGAGTTCCAGTTCCGGCCGCCGCCGCCCAGCTACCACGCGTCGATGCAGGCGTACCGGCTGGGTCTGCTGCTGGACCGGCACAACGCGGCGGCGGCGGGCCACAGCGCCGCCCTGTCACCGCCGCCGTCCTACCGACCCGGCACCGGCACACTCAGGTGGGCGGAACAGGGGGGCACGCTGCTCAGAGGCGGACCCAGGCAGGAGGCACACTCAGGTGGGCGGAACAGGGGGGCACGCTGCTCAGCGGCGGACCCAGGCAGCAGGCACACTCAGGTGGGCGGAACAGGGGGGCTCGCTGCTCAGCGGCGGACCCAGGCAGCAGGCACGTGGCACGTGACCTCCCCTTGTGCCTCGATAGGCACCAATAGCCCGAGGTTCCCATCACCGATTTAAGTGACTCTTAATTAAATTCACTCTGGTTTCTAATAAATTGCTAATTTATTTGGCTCCGTCTGACCTCCAGAAGGCCCACTTTGACCTCCGTCCAGACTCCAGAGAAGTTCTGAATCGAAATGGGGCAATCTTGATTTACAGGCTATATATACCATTTTGGCATGTGAAATACCTATTTTGCACTATTTCGATTCTGGCCTACATTCGTGTTCAATATCAAGCAGGTCCGTTCAGGCTGGGGCTATAAGGCCTGTGAGGCCACTAAGCCCCGAGATGTCCGCTTCGCTAGGTGGTCCGTCCTTGGCCAAGTCTTGATCCGTCACTGCCCGTATTGCTGTCTTAGCTGGATTGCTATTAGTTGCTATTACTGTGCTGCTATAAACTCTGAAGAGGCTTTACGGACGATTGCAAGGATTGATTCTAATTTTGTAAGTGATAAGATACAAATAAAGGCTAACATAATACTACGAGTTAAAAGATCGGTCAGTGCGACTCGGGTGTTTCTTCAGTCGGCTGGCGACAGAGGCCCGGCTGAACTGTCCCGGCGGCCAGCCAGCCGCGCCTCTGGTCACTGCTGAACGGAATAGGGCGCGGCCATCGGCTGTGATGGTGTCACTCTGACGTCATCCCTCTCACCTATCACTCATCTATCATATATCATCTCAGCAATAGTTGCGAATTTCGACATTTTCTTAATGCTTTCACTACTATCTTTTTATTTTTATGAAACAACCCTGTGCAGGCTGACTTTAACTTATGAGCTGACCTTAACCACTCAGCTAGCCTTGACCTATACAGCTTCTTTGACCGTGATCTGTAATCTGACCGTGACCTCTGCTCTGACCGTGACCTGTGACCTCTGACAGCTGACCGTGACCTCTGACAGCTGACTGTGACCTCTGATCTGACCGTGACTTCTGCTTTGTCGTGACCTGTGACCTCTGCTCTATCGTGACCTGTGACCTCTAACAGCTGACCGTGACCTCTGCTCTGTCGTGACCTGTGACCAGTGACCTCTGACAGCTGACCGTGACCTGGTTTCCGCCGGCAGGCCCGGCATGAACACGCTGTCGCGCCACTCTGAGTACAGCCACCCGCCGAGCTACCACTCGCGCCAGTCCTCGGCCAACCCGCAGCCGCCGCCCGAGCCGACCGTCTGCCACAGCCGCAACCCCAGCGTCCTCTCGTTCCTCTCGCACGAATCGCTAGTGTTCGGCGCGCCGCTAGATGGCATTGCCAGCACGGACGGCGTCAACGTCATCTCGGTGCTGCAGACGGGCAGCCTCGAGGACGGCAAACGCAAGCGGCGGCGGGAGAAGCGAGAGCGCGAGGGCAAAGAAGGCCGGCTCGAGGAGGAGGTGAAACGCGAGGACAACCTGGTGACGATCGTGCAGACGGACGGCGGTCACGTGATCGACGACGCGCCGCCGCCGCCGGCCGAGATGGAGGGTCACGTGACGGACGGCGAGTGTCACGTGACGCGCTCCAACAGCGTGGTGGTGACGGTGAGCGGCGCCCTGGAACGCTGTGCGCAGACGCCCGCCTCCGATGGCGAGGTGGAGATTGTGGCGCACCTCTAGCCGGGGACGTCACCGTGTCGCGAGGTGACGTCACTGGGCGGCGGAGTGACGTCAGAGGCAGGCCGGCCGCGTCACGCGAGTGCCATTGGTCAGACGTCGGAGAGGCCGATACGTGATGTGGTTCGCCGCATGGTGCGGCTCCACGATCGGCCTGACACCTATCGGCGCCGACTGGTACTGCCGGTGTAGGGCTTTGCCGAGTGGTGGCGCCAGCGAAGTGATCCGTCCTTCCGCACAGCTCCCCAGCCGACGTGCCGAGCTGTGCCGGGCTTCTGCCGCACGGTTTCCGCTGTGTGAGGAGCTCGTGCGCATGCGCATAGCTGTTTCGACAGAGGTCGCCATGGCAACCGGCCGCTGGGCGTCAGCTGTCGGAAACCCAGCGCGCCTTCACCCACCGCTATGTTGTGTATCAATCGTCTGTTTATGCCGTATTTATCGGGTAACCGCGGCGGGAAATTGTACTATCGCCGGAGGGCTTATTTGGTATTCGTACTGAGGTTTATTGGACGCCAAAACCCTGGCGAATCCGCCAATGTGCCACTTTTTTATTAGTCAAAAACTAGTTAGCAGCAGTTTTACTAGTTAGTAGCAGATTAGCAGTTCCGCCAGTGTTTTGGCGTCCGTCAAACTTCAGTGCGAATTCCGCATTCTTTATTATCGCTGGGGAGGGGGTAAATATGTCGGCCGCGGGGAACTTCACGAAGGAGCTCTGTTCGGCGGGGCCCGCCGGCGATGTATCGCCACGGGGTTTCCCGGACCCGGCGCACATGTATCGCCTCACCGCCAGAGTATATGACCTCGGGCAGCAATAGCTGCCTGCGTTCGTGCGCTGTGGGGAGTGATTGTATTCGTGAGCGAGCGAGATGCGATACGAGACGGGTTTTGAGTGCGGACATGAGCGGTTAGTGCGCCACTTGTTCGCCTGGCGGCGCCACGGTCGCCCCGCGGCCGGCTGTGTCGCCGCACGTGTCGCCCGACTGCGCATGCGCGGATCACGCCGTATCGGCGGACGTGTATCGTCTGCACCCGTGATGCGTGTGAGCCGTGTGATTTGTGTGACAGTGTGAGGTGTGTGAAGTGAGAGACTCAGTAAGATGTGACGCCGTTACAGGCACACGTATCACGCCTTTCATATCATCATCAGCTGCCTTGTATAGTCATCAGGTTAAGCATGTCGTCGAACCAATACATATTTTTCAAAACGTGGCATCCGGTGTCTGCACGCAGTGAAAAGGAAATTTCTGTTGTAAATTCCGGGTTGCCGATAGCCTGTGGTTGTCGAAACAACAACAGGAAATATGATGTCTTGCAGTCATCACACTTTAACGTAATAGGTTATCAAACGGAAACGTAGCAACACGCGCGATGTAATGTGAATATGTATTCGCACTCAAGACATAAGGTTAATAATTACCTTCCTTGCACATGTGAGCCAAACAATCAGTGGGTTCTTGGCTTTATAAATTTCCTTTCAAAGGGTGGCAGCAGTTTCGAACTGCTATCCTACGCCGCCTACTTCAGGCCGGCCTGTAAGCATGCAGTAAGCACAGTAAGCATGCGCAGAACGCACTGGGCAAAACAGAAACACTAGCTCAGTCACGGAAAGACAGGCGATGGATGAACGCAAGCTTATTTTTACATCACCACGTGCAGGTATATGATTACCACTAGCCGAGCCGGGCGGTCTCGTTCGCCATGGCTCCACATCTGAGAAAGGAGCCGCAATAAGCAGCGTGCCTAGCTGGGTCGATCAGTCTCTACCAGAGTGTCTGTCGGCTATCGATACAGGCTTTACGACACTACAAACGACAAAAACCGACAGTCAGGATCACAAATAGTGGAAGTTCTACTCGTGCAATAAAGTGTCGATGGCATTCCCAGCCAGACAAGACAACCCGCTTCTCTGGACCAGTATGATCACTTCAGTCTTGAACCGGCAACCCCCAAAACTTCAACATCACAAACTAAGATAAGTTTGAACTCAACGGAACAATTTTCTGTCTTAAATTCTTTCCTTGTAATTCCTTTTTTCGCTTCGAGCAACAAAATAACCCTCAGAGTGTTCAATGCCTTACAAACATCGCAATCGTCGAACATGATTGGTTCAACCAAGCTCCAAATCATCTTGATAGTCAGCGCACACCGTTCCTGGTTCTCTCTCGTCACGGTGATAATGTCAGTCAGGAGGCCATAGCATGGCAACGTCAGCGACTGTCTGTAGTTTGGGACGACAGGCGTGCCGCCGGGCAGAGAGAACACGCGGAACTGCTCATCTGGCTGCAGTGCGACCAGCTCGGGACCGCGTACTGCACGACATTTAACGTCACGGTGGTTCTCAACTGCCGCATAATGGCCTCGCGGTACTCGGTACGTCACGACCCGGGTCTTGTCCCGCTGAGGCGCACCGGTCCCCGTATCACCTCTGTACTCAGCCAACAGTCTCTCTGCGTCGGACGACAGCTCCTTGCTCCAGAGCCGTTCCTCCGCCGTCAGCAGGTACGGCTTGTCCATCACAGCACGCACCTCGCCTGTCACGGTGTTCTGCACGTACACACCCTCTCCGTGGCCGAGCGGGATGGCGCTGTGTCGTCTCAACACGTCAGCCTCGACAGAAGGCACGACAGCTGCCGGTCCCCGCACCGTCCAGCGGTCGCCCAGACTGCGCGACACCGCCGGTGTCACCGTCTCGTCCGTGAAGGCCTCTCGAGCGACGAGGTCAAGGCCTTCGTTCGCGTGAAGAAGACATATGTCGCGGACCACGTCCTCAATAATCTCTCCTGGTTGCAGAAAGAATGACTGCGGGCCCTGCATAACCTTGTAAAGCGGCTTGCCGTCCACCACTGGGATACGAACGACGCAATACTGACGACTGGTGAGAGCGATAGCCTCAAGTACTTCTACCACCTCCTCCCCGACTGCAGGGACATAAGCACCCTTCCTTTTCATCAGCCACTCGTCGCCCGCCTTGCGTTGTTTACCTGCATGGTCCGTGATGTCCTGGACAGCGCGCAGCCGGAGAGCCTGGTTAACGCCTACAACCGTAGCGTCCACATGTCCCACGACCGAGATCTCCGGACGAGGCACGTAGGTGCCTGGTCCAAACAGCCATTCGTCGCCCGCCTTGCGTCGTGTGCCCTCATTGTCCGTGGTGTCCTGGATGGCGCGCAGTCGGAGAGCCTGGTTGGCGCTAACCACAGGCATCGGCTGCACACTGCAGGCCAGGGTCTCGCCCGGGTTGGGCAGGAGCGGCGGCTGGTGCAGGCGCACCTCCCTCTCGCCGTGCCCAAGGTGCGCGTGGTCGATATAATCCAACGCCGCGTTCTGGGTTGTCTTTTTGAGCTTTGATGTATCGCTTCCCGGTTCCCCATTGTGTTCCTTGCTCCAGGGTTGCTCCTCCGCCGTCAGTAGGTACGGCTTGTCCATCTCAGCACGCACCTCGCCTGTCACGATGTTCTGCACGTACACACCCTCTCCGTGGCCGAGCGGGATGGCGCTGTGTTGTCTCAACACGTCAGCCTCGACAGGAGGCACGACAGCTGCCGGCCCCCGCACCGTCCAGCGGTCGCCTAGACTGCGCGACACCACCGGTGTCACTGTCTCGTCCGTGAAGGCTTCTCGGGCGACAAGATCAAGGCCTTCATTAACCTTAAGGAAGCAAATGTCACGGATCCCCTCAAGAACCTCTCCTGGCTGCAGGAAGACTGACCGAGGGCCCTGCAAAATCTTATACTGCGGCTTGTCGTCCACCACGGGGATACAAATGGCGCAATACTGACGACTTGTAAGAGTGGTAAGCTCACGTACTTCTACCACCTCCTCCCCGACTGCAGGGATATAAGCACCCTTAACTTTCACTAGCCACTCGTCGCCCGCCTTGCATTGTTTACCTTCATGGTCCGTGATATCCTGGACGGCGCGCAGTCGGAGAGCCTGGTTGGCGCCTACAACCGTAGCGTCCACATGTCCCACGACCGAGATCTCCAGCCGAGGCATGTAGGTGCCTGGTCCAAACAGCCACTGGTCGCCCGCCTTACGTTGTGTGCCCTCATTGTCCGTGGTGTCCTGAATGGCGCGCAGTCGGAGAGCCTGGTTGGCGCTAACCACAGGCAGCGGCTGCACACTGCACGCCAGCGTCTCATCCGGGTAGAGCGGGAACGGTGGCTGGTGCAGGCGCACCTCCCTCTCACCGTGACGAAGGCGCGCCTGACCGACGTCATCAAACGACGCGAGGCCGTCGATTTGCACAACCGGACTCTCAATGATGCCGTAGTGCGACGACGGCACGACAACCATCGGCTGTGGTCTGAGAGTCACCCTGTGAAGGACACCACCGGAGACGGGAGGGTCAGTAGAGCAGGAGGGACAACCATCGGCTGTGGTCCGAGAGTCACCCTGTGGAGGAAACCACCGGAGACAGGAGGGTCAGTAGAACAGGAGGGACAACCATCGGCTGTGGTCTGAGAGTTACCCTGTGAAGTACACCACCGGAGACAGGAGGGTCAGTAGAGCAGGAGGGACAACCATCGGCTGTGGTCCGAGAGTCACCCTGTGGAGGACACCACCGGAGACAGGAGGGTCAGCAGAACAGGAGGGACAACCATCGGCTGTGGTCCGAGAGTCACCCTGTGAAGGACACCACCGGAGACAGGAGGGTCAGTAGAACAGGAGGGACAACCATCGGTTGTGGTCCGAGAGTCACCCTGTGGGAGACACCACTAAAGATAGGAGGGTCAGCAGAACAGCAACAGGGGGGACAACCCAATATTGCGCATGTTAACACCAGATTCATGGTTTGCATACTAGAAATGCAACTTCAGCAAAGACTCGATTCAAGAGCTGCTGCGACCGAATGTGCATGCCATCAGTCATGACATATTTTACTACAAAGCAATCTCATCCCGAGATTAACTTCACCCGGCAAGTTTCTAAGGGTTAGGGAAAGGGGAGGAGTGATACCAGCGCTCTGAAGGTCAGTTGTCCGTTCCATGCAACGCACATATGTCCACCGGCCATTTTAAAATCCAAAAAACAAAATAAGGAGGGCGCATCCCACCACACCCCCACACCCCGTGGTAAAATCCACGACTTCACCCATCGTGACTGGTTAGCGCTCCTTCCCGCTAACCTTTCGTTTTGCTTCAGCGTGTAGCTGCACGGCCCGGTCACCAGTCGGGTGACTCCGGTGTCCTCATCCAGCACGTGCAGATAGGTGAGCGCCCTGAGCACGTGACGTCTGGCCGCAGCCGTCTCGGTGGTGACACTCCGGGTGTCTTCAGTCCTCTCCTCAGTCTTGCACTCCTCCGAGCGTGACTGGAGCGCCATTGAGTGTCGCAGGCGCACCATGTTACCGCCTGTCGGACACGAAAACGATTAGGAAGAACGGGGTTCTTGGCGCCGGGGCCACTTGGCTGCCCCATATTTACTCTTTATGGCAGCCCTGAAGGAATGCATTTGAACCTTTCGCCATATCCATGGGTTGGGTGCAAGTGGAGCAAAATAATAACCCGCGCCGTGCAAGGGAAATTTTAGACATCCCCTCAGGCTTTTCGCAGATAGCAAAAAAAAGCAGTGGCACTGGGCTCCGCCATTTTTGCTCGACCTGTTGGGGCACCAATTGCGCACGCTTTGAAAAAATACCACCAGGTCATCTCAGGTCATGACACCAGACCAGGTCACGTGGACCCACCGGCTACCTCCCAAAAAGTTGTGGTCGTGCCAAAGCATGAGTTTTCTCTGATCAGTTTAAAACTTACAGGGTTGTTATAAGTGCATGAGTACCTATTTACAATTTGTTAATCTCAGAATGAATATTGATATAGGCGACGTGAGATCGCGTGAATTTAGTGGCCTCCCCTTTGATAGCCAACGGGAAAAAGAGCCCTGGGTGGTTGAAATGGCTCCTGTACGAGTCCGAAGGGCCACCAGTAGGGTCAAAACGCCCCCTGGACAAATCGAAAGGCCCCCTCCCTGGGTGGGTCGAAATAGTCTCGAGCGGGTCGAATGGGTGCCCGGGCGGGTCGTAAGGGCCTCAGGTGGGTCGAAAGGGCCTCCGGCGAGTCGAAAGGCTCCCGGGTGGGTCGAAAAGGCCCCAAGTGAATCGGAGGGGCCCCGAGTTGAAAGAGTTAAGAGCACTTCAAATGCCCTTAGGGCCACCAGGGCCCTCTTTGAAAGACCAGAGGACGCTGTCGATGTTAAAATTAGTTCCATATGTAGGTCAATGGGCTCTGACTAGACCAAAACCGCACATTTGCGCGTCAGAAGGGCCCTGCATATGCCAAATGGTTCCCTAGCCAGCACAGATAAACCCCTGGGGAGGTTAGAGGTGCCCTTGAGCATGTCATCAGGGCGACAAAACGTCCCTTACCAGGTTGAAAGGGTAGACTAGAGGGCCCCTGGGAAGTTCAAAGGGCCTTGTGCGTTTCAGAGGGCCCCTGGTAGATCAAAAGAGCCCTGGGTGGTTAAAAAGGGCTCCTGAACATGACAATGGGCCCATAGCCAGCACGGAGAGCTCCAGGGTAGGACAGAGTACCCCCCGTGCAAAGAGGAGAGCCCTCTCGAGGCCTTTACGTAAGAAGGCCCTCTCGAGCGGAGAGTCAGACCTTCTGCGCAATGAGGATGACCTCCTGTGCAGATAGGAGCCCTTTCTGCACAAAAAGGCTGTGCGGAGAAAAGAACCCTCTGCACCAAGAGGAGTCCCTCTCTGCGGAGAAGAGACCCCTCTGTGCGGAATGGAGGGTCTGCCGTGCAGAGTGGAGGACCTCCTACGAGGAGGTCCTATACCTACGGCTGTTAAAAATTTGGAAATCCGGGAGTAGAGTGGTTTTCTACGTCCTAAAATTAAAAAGTGTATGCTGCTTCGAGGCGTCAGTTGATTAGTTATCCTCATAACGAAGCCGTAGTAAAACGTTTTTGGTTCGTCATAACGTTGATCTGAACTAAAAACATTGTAGCCTCTTATATGTCCATGGAGTTAGCAACGTATTCGTATTCGTATTCAAATACGTATTCGAAGGTTCTCTGATTTCGTTGAAATTCACACACAGCAAGCTTTATAGCATCACAATACCGTATGTAAATTTGTATGTCATTACACTCAACGGTTTGACCTATAGAGATCATACTAGGTCAAAAAGGTCAAATGCGGGTTACCTCATAACTTCTTGCCTAATTGACCTAGAGAGCTTACACAGCGCCGCGGTGGCGACTGGAGTGGCGTGTTATCTAGCGCGGAAGTGTCCGTTTTCAAGACCAAAATACTATAAACAGAGTCAGCACGATGCACAAAACAAGACTTCACCTGCTAAGGTCACTACATGACCTCAGGTCAAAAATATCTCTTTTGCCAAAGGATGATATTTTTTGCGCGGTACCCCCATAAAATATTACATAGCGCAACTACATATGCAGGAGAACACAGACACATCAGAAAGTGACCATATTTAGTGCAAAACACATAAAATGAAGGAAATCTGTTATTATCTGACCTAAGGTCACCACAATATGTAAAAAACGTATTTTAGCTAAACGTTGCGGTACCGCATAACTTCTGCGTTAACTGAAGTGAACAAATGGGTCCAATGTAAAAAAACGCATTGTCATAAAGATGATGCACAAAAACAAATTTTGCCAAAAGGTCACCGTTTGACCCAAGGTCACATCAACATGTTTCAGTAGGGCATATCAGACAATGACGGTGTACCGCATAACTTTTTTGCTTAAGTACTTATCGAAGTGCTTCCAACAAACAACTCTTCAAAAAAGCCCACAGATGATGCACAATGAGACAGATGACCGCCAGAGGTCACCACTTGACCTCAGGTCACAGCATAAGTTAGCGTTATATTACTAAGGAGAATGACACGGTACCGCATAACTTTATCCCAAAATCACTTTGGGAACCCTTTTTGACACCAATGTCATCTATTGAGCATACCAAGGGTGCACAACTCAAGGCTTCACACTCTCAGGTCACAATTTGACCTCAGGTCATGTGGAAAGTGGCTAATATTTACTTTAAAGTGCCGATTATAACTGTAACTACGTTAATTTTTCAATCATCGATTTTAATTTTCACAGCATGTTCTTGTCGATCAGTGTACTCCCAAACCAGACGTGCTACTTTCTGAGGTAGATATTTTGACCTTAAGAGGTCAAAGTGTGATATCCAGGTCAAATCTGGTGTACCACATAACGTTTTCCCTAGAGCACATATCGAAGTGATTCCAACGGTTAAACGTTCGCCCTAGCACACCAATGGTGCACAACAAGACATCCAATCGCTCCAGGTCACCACTTGACCTAAGGGCAAAGCATAAGTTACCGTTATATTACTACGGAGAATGACACTGTACCGCATAACCTTATCCCAAAATCACTTAGAGAACCCATTTTGGCACCAATGTCTTCTATTGAGCATACCAAAGGTGCACAACTTAAGACTTGACACTATCAGGTCACCATTTGACCTCAGGTTATGGGAAAAGTGTCTAATATTTTCTTAAAGTGCCGATTATAACTGTAACTACATACATTTTTCTCTAATAGATTTTTAACTTACACAGCATATCAGCCTCGAAACCAAAATCACTTAGTGTGTGTTTGTGATTGTGATTTCGAAACTCGAAATCAACTGAAAACTTATGCTGTGACCTGATGTCAAGTGGTGACCTGGAGCGGTCAGGTGTATCATTGTGCACCCTCTTTGTGCTAGGGCGAACGTTTAACGGTTGGAATCACTTCGATATGTGCTTTAGGGAAAAAGTTATGGGGTACACCAGATTTGACCTGGACATCACGCTTTGACCTCTTAAGGTCAAAAGATTTACCTCAGCAAGTAGCGCGTCTGTTTTTAGAGTATACTGATTGACAAGAACATGCTGTGAAAGTTGAAAATCGATAAGTGAAAAATTCACGTAGTTACAGTTATAATCGGCACTTTAAGTAAATATTAGCCACTTTTCACATGACCTGAGGTCAAATAGTGACCTGAAAGTGTCAAGTCTTGAGATGTGCACCCTTGGTATGCTCAATAGAAGACATCGGTGTCAAAATGGGTTCCCTAAGTGATTTTGGGATAGTTATGGCGGTACCGCGTCATTCTCCATGGTAATATAACGCTAACTTATGCTGTGACCTAAGGTCAAGTGAAGACCTGAAGGGTTCAGATGTCTCATTGTGCACCCTCTTTGTGCTAAGGCGAAGGTTTAACCGTTGGAATCACTTCGATATGTTCTTTAGGGAAAATATTATGGGGTGCACCAGATTTGACCTGGACATGACGCTTTGACCTCTTAAGGTCAAACGATTGACCTCAGCAAGTAGCACGTCTGGTTTTATAGTACACTGATCAACAAGAACATGCTGTGTAAGTTTAAAATCGATGAGTGAAAAATTTACGCAGTTACAGTTATAATCGGCACTTAAAGTAAATATTAGGCACTTTTCACATGACCTGAGGTCAAATGGTGACCTGAAAGTTTCAAATCTTGAGTTGTGCATCCTTGGTATGCCAAATAGAAGACATTGGTGTCAAAGTGGGTTCTCTAAGTGATTTTGGGATAAAGTTATGGGGTACCGCGGCATTCTCCTTAGTAATATAACGGTAACTTATGTTGTGACCTGAGGTCAAGTGGTGACCTTATATTGTAAAGTCTTGATTTGTTTAAGTTTGGCAGGGTTTATGGAAGCCGTTGGTGTTCAAATGGGCTCTCTGACTTATTTTGGGAAAAAGTAATACGATAGGTACAGTGTTACTCTCATAGTGGCATAATGGG
>JARBER010186118.1:0-15078 GCA_030265075.1 Balanus glandula | reverse complement strand
TATATATATATATAAAAGAAACAGACTCATTTTGACGTTTCGATTTATACATAAATCTGCGTCAGAAATACGGCACAAGTTCACATTTGAAATGCAATGACAGGGACATGCCTCAAAATGCAAAAACAAAAAACACACAATGATAATCGTGTCGAAATCGTTCATGGTCTTCCTTATGCAGATCAATAAATCTGGCTGAATGTCAACTATTATTGGCGTGCACTGATGGCGTGCTATACGATAGTTGCGATCACGGGCAAACTGTACAAACGCGAGACAGGTAGGCCAACCCGTAATACACGGAGGTCATGCGGCACAGTCTAACTAACAGTTTTATGCAAATTTATTATTGACGCCAGTTCGTTGCGCTCTAATTTTCTTTTCACTCACATCTTTTAGCCAAGTTACAGATATCAGAAACTGCAACAGATCAGCTAAAGCCATACCATTTGGGAGTCTACCAAGAGGATATTGGCGGAAACAGAAAATGGGCCCTCCGTGGTAGCCAATGATTTCTTTCCGGGACGGTGAGTATATCTGAAGGGGAAGAATTCGGTCGCCCTCTCCCAACTAACCTTCCCTTCTTACGTTTTTCCCGTACTTAGCCTTGTGTGTCCCTAGCAGTCCCACCCATCTCATCTCTCTAAATTGTCTGCGGTCCTCCGAGTTTCCTCAGGTTCTTTCCAGTCCGATGACCCTCAAGTCCTCCTCACTGTGCCCCCCCCTCAGACAAATGCCTAGTTACAGGGATTCTGCCTTCTCTGTTGCATCTAATCGTTGACAGATGGTTCTGCGTTCGCTTGTAAGTTGTATCCCCAGTCTGCCCAACATACACCATCTTACTACATTTCACGCACCAGATTCCATGCACCAAATTCGACGTTTTGCAGCCTATTGTTCTGTCATAGTGTATGGGCCCCTCCGCACCTGGTATGTTGTCTCCCTCATAAAACACTTTACAAATCGCGCAATCTCCCCCACAGTCCTGTCTTCCACGAGTTCCGACTGCCCTTTTTGTCTTTCGTTGTACCAGTATGTCTTTTAGATTGCTCCCCCTCTTATAGGCAACCATTGGGTCTTAAAAGATTGAGAAAATAGCCTATGCTCATGTTATGTTTGTTAAATATGACGAAAAGAGATCAGAATTATTGAAAGCTATATTACGCCTTGCGGCTTCGTCAGGATTAGGAAAGGAACAATCATCGTTGTTCGTTGTTCGTTGTTCCTTTCGTTGTTCGTTGTTCCTTTCCTAACCCTGACGAAGCCGCAAGGCGTAGTATAGGTTTCAATAATTATTATCTCTTTTCGTCATTTTAAGAAACATAACATGAGCATAGGCTATTTTCTCAATCTTTGAATTATCACAACAATGCTCATTACAGCCATCCATGATATATAACCATTGGGTCTCTTTGAAAGATATTCTTCAATTTGTCTGACCTCTGTAGAATATGCCTATTTTTCCTTACAATTTCTCTAATGTCTGGAAGGAAACTACCGAAGGTTACTTCCATCGGAACCCTACCTTCCTCGTTCTTACAAACCTTTCCCCTCCTACCTAGTAAAGCCTTCCTTTCCATACGTTCCACCTTCTCTAACTCAGACGTGACCTCCCCCTCGGGTATCCCCTCTCCCTCAACCTGTTTACTAACGTCTCCCTGTAGTGCTGGTAATCTGGCTGTTTTGAACAGATTCGCTTTATCCTCATGCCTAATCCTCTGGGTATTGCCTTTTTCACACAAGGGGGATAGTCTGAGGTATAATGAAGGTAGGCTTGAGCGTCAGTTGGCTTGGTGTAAAGGTTGGTCGAGATGTAGACTGACTTGCTCAGCAGCACCTCCACATCAAGAAAGTCAATACAAGTGTGAGATACTCTCAGGTCCCCCTTAATGTTGGGGTGTATCTAATTGGCCAGGTCGTGAAAGGCACGCAAGGTCTCCTCCCCATGTTTCCATAGTCCCCAGATGTCATCAATGAAACGATACCACTTATGTGGGCGAAAGGCCGTCCTACTGAGTAGTTCTTTTTCCCACATACCCATGTATGTACACGCAAAGTTCCTACTTCCTACCTAACTTGGACCCTATCATTCAGCTGTAGCTTTTGCACCATCACCTGGACGATATCTGTACTAGTGGCGTCAATCGGTAACCAAAATGCTGGTATACCAAGAAAATACCAATACCAAATTGGTATTTGGTTGGCAAGGCCAGAATTTCTTGTTTTTTCTTGGTGTCACAATTGAGCCTCTTTTGTCAGCAAATGGTTGCACAAAGAAGCTATTAAAACATCCTTTTCGATAAAGTAACTTATTATATTGATAGATTTGCAGTGTTTTCAAAAATATAATATCAACCTGTCACATTTTCGAACTTTAATTTTCCGTTTCCTAGGTATCAACCATCAATATACAATTTGCATATTGATTTGTTTTTGGGGGGCATACCACATCGAACTTTGTCTTGGGTTTTCCAGGTATTTGTATGATCTTCACACTGCGATATTATCCTTAAAAATGTTCAAAATATCCTGATTTTTTTAGTCGATTTACGTAATTTTTTAAAATCAGTAAACTTGTGTTTAATGGTCCCAGAAAAATGGTTTGGTATTTGGTTTTTCAAGCTTCGCAAAAATTGCTATCGGTTTGGTCATGTTTTTGAACAAAGTTGCAATTCACATTACTAATCTGTACCACCATTGGACTGAAAATAAACATTGTTGTTGTTGTTGTTGTTGTTGTTGTTGTTGTTAACAGGGTAGGTTGGATGGGGCTGCCTAACAAAGAAGACCGTTTGTCAATCGGAAGGAGGTTGCAATGATATTAGGTTCTCAAAACCGTCGCCAGGTGCCGGACCGGGCTGGCCCGGGTTTTGCCGTTCATACTCATATTTTTCCCATGTCACGAAAGGACGAGCGGCCGCTTCGCGCTCGCTCGCCCGGATACGACGTTATCCGGGAAATGCGATTTTGGGCTCAAAGCAATACATTTAAAAGTGAAATTAAGCTAAAGTCCTCCAAAGAAACCAAATTAAGCCAAAGCAAATTGTGTCGGAGTGGAAGACTTGAGCCCACAAATAATCATGCTGCTTAAAAACGCCAGCATTTTTTTTAATAACCCTCGCACTGGTGGGGTCGAAATGATTGGAAATGATTGGAAATGCACCCTACAGTTTTTCAATCATAGCGAAAAGTTAGCGGCACGAAACGCCCCTGTCTTTTGCATGGCTGTTTTGGCATCTACATATTGCGCAATGCGCATGCTTCGAAAATTTTAACTCGGGTCATCTCGGGTCAGGTCACCAGACCAGGTCACGTGGGCCCACTACACACAAATTTTGCAGTCGTGCCAAAGCCAGAGTTTTTCTCCGATCAGTTTCAAACTTACAGGGCGTTATGCGAGCATAAGTACCTATGCTTCTATAATATAGGATTTCTGATATCGGTGACATAAGGTCAGGTCAATTTTGTGACCTCTTCATCATAAGTCAACAGCGACACATTCAAACGCTTCTTATGTTAAGGATATTCATTGAATTTGTCCAAGTACTTTTGAATCTTGTTATTATAGGATATTCTTGACAATCCTAGTGTAAGGTATGTTCGAGGCCCATATGGGATCATTTGAAGTTATCCTAGGTCATCATCACCCTTTTGGCAATAATTCGCGACGTAATTTAGATAGATAAGTAAACCCGACTGCAATGTGTTTGTCTAGTCGAGACGCGTCTGCCATTATGCAACTTTAACTACTTGGGTCACCATTTGACCTTGACCTAAGGTATTTTTTTTTTAGTTTAACTTACAAGGTAATCATGCATACAATTCAAAGTACCTTGACGAATCAAACTTAATCCCGTAAACATTATTCTTTTACCGGTGCTAGGGAAGAAGAAATTAGCGAAAACATTTTTACTAAAAACAACATTTTTGGTTTTTATACCGCTAGAGCCTAAAGTTTTGACCTGAGGTCTAATTTGAGGACAAGGTCAATGGTGTAGATTGCAAAATTCAATAGCTATCGATTGTGTTTTGGCCGCGTGACGGTGTCCTAAGTCTGGCAGATTTGGTCTTAGATGACCTCTTAGAACACCTTAAAAACTTCGCCCACCAGTTAAAATAACGCTTAATGTAAAATAATAATGTTTTATCAATGATTTTACCCCTATCCCCTACTTGCACAAACACCCAGCTGTGTCATAGACTAGCGTATGTATACACGTCGCTTAAACTGTAGGGCCCCGCTCTTGACCTCTTGGTTGCCCACTCCAAGGCCTTGATAAGTCTCTTTCTCTCCTTAATCGTCATTGTCGGCAGCTTCATAAGCATGTCATTGGACACCTGAACGACTCGCCTGACTCCTGGCAACTTCATAGGCATGACACCGCCCACATTAATGACTCGCCTGATTCCATTTAGAACCCAGATCATATCTAGTATCCATTTTCCATCGCCATATATCTCTGAGGACCAGCAATCGTTCGGCGAAGAATTGTAAAGCGATACTCTCTATTCAAAGGAAACGAGTGGTTGCTTATTGACCTTTGCATAAGGTATCCATTAGGCAACCATACTCTGTTTCAAAAGCCATGAGTCCAAAGTAAGAAGTCTAGAGAGTACATGGTCTACTCTTCGTCCCGATCAACCCTGCAGTGCCTTGCAGAATGTCGCCCTAAACAATATAAGAACACATTTTGGTCGTGAATTTACCGTTTGACGCTAACGTATCAACTATTTTTAAATTGTGAATGTGTATTCTATAGGTTAAATGAAAATCCAAAAACTTTCATTAAAGGAGCTCAGTCTCTTTATTGCAAAATTTGATATGTATGATTCCACAAGTAAGAAGTGGGGTGACCCCGAACGTGTGGAGGTCTACACCCATTATTATCTCCCAGGAACGGCTGAGCCGATTGTGCTCTAATTTGGTTTGTGGATACGGACCTCTCAACGGATGTTACCGATTGTGCTCTTATGTGGATTTTGGTTTGTGGATACGGACCTCTCAACGGAGTTTTTTTTCCAAAAGCCAAAGGTGTGCCTCAGCATGTGCGCACGTACATTCCCCTTCTGTATATCTTAGGAACGGCTGAGCCGATTGTGCTCAAAGTTGGTGTGTAATTAAGGACCTGTCAGCCGACGCTTTTCCAAAAGTCAGGGCCGTTGTGCCTCTGCATGTGCGCACATGAGCACCCTTAATCTATAGGTCAGCAGCGGCTGAGCCTACTATGTTCAAATTTAGGATGTTAGAAGCCTCTCAGTCGCCACAGGTGAGGGTTGACGCTGCACGTGTGTACGTGCGAATTTGTTTATATCTCAGAAACTTCTTGCCCGATTGAGTTAAAATGCCACAGAAATTTCGTTTGCACTCGCTCGTGCATTGATTGCTACAAAGTTTTACAGATTTGTTATACTTGATGGCTTGAAATAATATTCTGGATGATATATTAACTGTGATTTATAACATTTATATAACTAATAGTTGTTGCTGAAAATCCTGTGCATACCTATGACAAGATATATAACTATGCTTATAATGGACTAAAAGTAAATTTTGCACTGTTTCAAAGAATATTTTTGGTATTTCTTTCGGTAAAGTTTTTGAAATATGTGTTGTGCCCAACGTTGGCTTTTGTCGTGAGTGACACGCACAAATATGGCTAGTATGCAGACATACACTATATACACGGCAGTGATTCACTATTTTCGGCACTCGCCTAGCGGGACAGTCGTGACCGCACGCTTCCTGTCAGTGACCCCAGGAGGCACTTGTGCTCAGACTGGGGCTATCCCGATTTCTTGGGCCCGGTGAATCGAGTACTGCTCCGGGACATAAAGCGAGGCGGATCAGGCCCGTGTACAAGCAGCCGCGGGCGCTGGTTAGAGCAGCGTTAACCCCGCGACTGAGCGAACACCTCCCGGTTGCTGCCGTCTCCTGGGTAGGAGCCGGTCGAGCCAGTAGCACTGCCATCGGTCAGACTTAATAAGGAGCCCCAACGTGGCCGTTTTTACCAACTGAGCAACGTTGGCGGCTTCTCTTTCGGTAAAGTTGTGGCAGATATGAACCAATGAACATAAGTGTGCCATTTTGCATGAATCACGATACATAATCCTTTCTGGTGCAGCTGGTCGTTACTTTTTTAATTTAAATGTATTTATCTAATACAAAAAACAAACAATATTGGTAGGTATTGATACAATTAAGAGAATGTACAGGGCTCCAGCTATTTAGTAGTTGGTTTGATAAAACCGATTTTTTTACGTACAGCGTCATTCTGTCCAAAATATGCTACATATCTCCGTATTAACACATGTATCAGGTGTCATGAGACATGGGTATCACGATTGAGCCATGTTAATACGGTTATATCCAACATAGTTTGCACAGAATAACGCTGCAAGTAAAACAGTTTTTTTTCACCAAACCAGCCACTAAATAGTTGTTGCCCTGTACCTGTTGTTTTACTTCTTTTAAAAGCGATATTAGTATTGGAAGAAAATACAAGACTGAAGTGATTATGATTTTAGCAGTGGTATTATTGGCAGAGATTTGTATTGTTTTCAAGAGAAATGTATAATTAAGTATTTTGCGACCGTCAGACGTTGGCATAGATTACCTAAATTTCACGGCACATATTTGTCGATGCTTGAAAAGATTATCCCATCTCAACATTATATTTGAGTTGAGATAGCAGGTTGGGTACTGGGCTTTGAAAATGAGTATGGCATTGAGTCAAACCAACACAATGGTCTAACAAAAAAGATATTCAAAACTTAACTTTGACATCTTCCAAAAAAAAAAAAAATAAGCCCCTTGTGTATTAGTATTAGAGTTTAGTTACTGACGACGTCGACACTCTTTAACAATGCTGATAATGGCACGGTTGTTCTGATAATAGTCGGTTTGTTTTAAAGTAATACCTTGAAAATAATTGCGTGCATCATTTCTATATAGCCGGCGGTGTATTTAACGTCAATGCAATAGTTTTTCTTCTATGCGTCAGCATTATCTGAACTAAGTTACTACCATAGTTTGGCAGCATTATTATCCAACATTTGTGTGTATTGCGTCGTCAGCCCCAATATTAAAACTTGACTTCTTATGAAACTGAGCACTGGTTACGGCAAATAAATGCAATAATCGTGTTCAGCATGTTACTCCACAATTTTCACAATACATTTGCATTGATGCGGTAGGACCTAATAAGTACTAAATTAGATATCACAAGTTTTAAGAGAATTCGATGTAAAAAAGTATTCCTACTATATTTATTCCATAAACATACTTCCTGATTTAAGCGATATTAGCCGTTTCCAAAACGCGGGGTTGTACTGCGTTGGCGCTAAATCTTGAAGTTCAGATTCCTGAGGAACTTAATCAAAGGTGCATGAAATGCTTGGTTTGGTGCTGTGAAATAATTGTTTGTCATCAAAACCATCCATTTACCTGACAAATACCTTACAGACACGTTGCATTTGAAAAATGTTCAATAACATTTCATTTCAATTTCCCGGGTACTTTAGCAAAAGATCAAATTTGCTGAGTCGGATCTTTTGCCAAAGTACCTATGAAACTGAAATGGAAGTTTATTTAATATTTGGAAATCTAACGTTTCTGTATGGTATTAATCAGCTTATTTTGATGGTTTTGATGACAAAATAATTATACAGCACAAAACCATACATTTCAGGCACTTTTGCATAAGTTCCTCAGGATTGTGGACTTAAGATTTGGCTCCAACGCAGTAGGTACAACCCCGCGTTTTGGAAACGGCTAACAGAGTTTAAATCAGTAAGCATGCTCATAGAATGAGCATCGTAGCAAGACTTTTACATCAAAACCTCTTAAAATTTGAGGCATCTTATTTGGTAATTGTTCAGTCCTACCGCATCAATGCAAAGGCATTGTGAAAACGGCTATCGCGACATACATTTGACATACATTTGACAACTTTGAGACAGGTAGGACAGTCCCTTTAAAGGCTGGATCTTCTATTTTACTCACAGGTTAGGACTTATTTGCTAACATTATAGGTTATAACTAATTTCAGCCAGCTCACAATACCAGGAGACACGGCAGGAGCGCACTGTATTAACTTAAGCTAGCAGCCGGTGGCACTGGAGTAGTTGCGTAGACAAAAATGGGCCAGCTGATGAGTTGATTTGTCATGATCCGTGTGTTTGAACTGGAGATGGATATTTTTAACCCAGACCCGTACCGGTTCCGAAACTAAAAATTGGAACCAGCTATATATCCGGTGCAAAGCAAGTCAGTAGGTACCCAGTGGACCCAATAGCAAAATGTTGCCTCGTAACTAATATTGACAAATCTGTACCTACTCCACAAATCTGCAAGTAAACTAACTTTTATAGTTGCTATTGCATACAAATATTTAGATTGACCAGTGTTAAAAAAAACTGTGTATCAGTTCCTGCGTGCGTGTAGGGGAAAGTATCCTATTTGCGACCCCGCCCGCTTTGCAACCCCCCCCCCCCCCCCCTCTGTTTGAGAAAACTGATCATAGAAAGGAACTTAAAGAGCCTCTACAAATGTTCTCCTTATATATTTGAACAAATTAAGTCCGTTACTGGATGCATGTGGTTCTACAGGAACGTTCCAGCTAAGCCGATATACAAAACAAGCAGATTTCTTATGACAAAACGTGTGTATCGCCAGCCCGTTCTTACCATTTTCTGTTGTTGCAATGGTAATGGAAAGGCATATGACTAAAACGTACATTCAATGGACATTTTTATTGTGGTTCTTTGAAACGGAACAGCATCTCGATGATTTTTTGAAGTAGCTGAAACGTGTCGGACCTCACATTTCCTATAAGCGACCCATTCGACTTATGTGTTCCCGTTTAGCGACCGGGATACAAAACGTGCATTGTGTCAGTGCGTAGCAGTTGATCTTAAATGGATTTTCCCATGACAGTGGCACCAGATCTAGAAAAGTGGATACATATTGGAATCCACGTTAAATTTAGTCACATGGGTGCTTGGCTCTTTTTGTTGTGATGCTCATCGTCGCATAGAAATGTATCATCTTAGTTATTTGTTTCGTTTGGTGAAATAACAATGTGTCCATAGACCTATTTGCGACCAGAACCCGGTCGCAAAAAGGGAAGATCATTCCCTATTTGCGATTTTTGGAAGGGTTCACCAAATTGCAAATCACGATAAGTTGCATGGGATGTATGAGAGTGTTGCATGCATAGTTGAATATAAAAATGTTGTGCCTATCACACTATTATCGTCGCTTAGCTTTAGCACTGACAGAATCAGAGCTACGGCTGCTCCAGCTAAGAGGGTCGCTAATTAGGCATCTGCCCCTAACCAGCAGGAAACATGTTGGAACCGGAATGTTCCTGGTACCATTGAGCGTGACCATGTCTGGAAAACACTGGGTCCAGACGGTTCCTGAGTCCACTGCTGTTCGCCCCCTCTAGTTTGAACATGTAAACAAACCCAGGCCAGCTGATGCTCGTTCCTTCGATTCTGGAGTACATCAAGCAATACATTTTCGAGGACCAGGCTCGAGTCGGGAAAGTCGGGATATAAAATTGTGTTTCTGCAGCATTAAATCTGTTAGATGAAATCTGTTGTAACTTATTCGTAATAAATTAATATATGATATTGATGTACCCATTACAACTTGCCAAAAAAGATATAGGAGGATGATGATTATTATGTTGTCCAAAAGGATACCGAGAATACTAAAAAAAACGTTTGCATTATCGTAAGAAAAATATTGGTGATCTTGAAATTAGCAAACAAACGGTGCCTGTTCTGTTGGATACAACATATTATGTAGCACGACTCTGGCGCCAGGGGAGGGCCATGACCCCATATGGCCCTTCCCTAAATGCGTCACTATATGTCGCTGAACAATGGAAAATTGCATTGGACAAGAGCATACCTTCAATTTGGAATCAGATGTTTTTGCGAAAGATAAGAACATCTTAGCTATCAACAGATTAAATAGTATCAAATAGTTGGCGGCTGTCTCTACTGGGAACGCAAGCAGCCTGCGTACTGCTGCCAACCCATGGGCCCGGTGCGCTGCTGACCGTCGCTCTCACCGTGCGTGTGTGTGTGTGTCTGTGCGTCGGCGGCTGGGTGGCGTCGGCGGCGGATCGTCACCCGTCGGTCGGTGTCGGCGGGCGGCGCGTCGGGCCGACACTGCCGCCGTCGCCGCCGTCCCCGCGCACCGCACCTGTTGCCCGCAGCGTCGCCGACGACGCGCGCCGACTGCCGCGGGGGGGGGGGGGCAGCTCAGCCCCTCTGTACCGAGCCGACCAACAGAATGTAAACACCCCGGCCGCAAGGGACGGGGAGGAGTGACATTCTCAGAGCTCGGCTGACCGAGAGATTGACGCGGCTATACACTGAGACCTGATAACGTGAACACCATAACCCTGCAGCGTCGGTATTTAGCCAACTACATAAGCTGAGGGTTTGTGTTTATGATTCAACAATATCCTCGTTCTTTTATGCATAGTGCATACAAATAAAGCTTATTTTCCGCGATCTTATGTCAGTGGTGTGCACGCTGGCATCACATGGCAATATATAATTAATGTGTATGCACTAATACTATGCGGTAACTACTTTATTTTGCCTCATTTATCAATTATCGTTGACAAATGCATTGTAGTATTATGACCTCACGAATGTATGGCCTTACAAATGCATTGTAAGGGTACACCGCGCCGTCATCAAGTATTAACTATAATATGTTGAAGGAGGGAGGGGGGGCAGAGTCTAGAAAATCACTTAATGGCGAACGTAATGTTTTATTAACAATCATATCACTTTATACGATTTTTGAAATGCGAATGTTGAATATCACTTCAAGAGAAATGTACATTGTGGTGCCAGCGCTAAGCACGCGATCCTAAAACAAGAAGTCTACTATCGCTATTCCGCGATATAAAATTTTGCGTTCCGGTATCACGATTCCGCGACCACGGAATATTTATTTAAGTTCGAATTAAAATTCCGCAATTATTTATTCCGCGATTGGTAATTGCTAGCGAAGTTTTTCTTCGAATAAATAAAGCATTAAGCCATTATACCCAATTAAGTAATAACTGATAAGTTGTAATTATCTTAGGTGTATTAACTATTTACATATTAAGTATAAACTATCAACTAAGACAGCAGAAGCAAAGTAACTATTGATTGGATAAAAGAAATGAAAGTTGAAATATCTATAAAGTACTTTCTTTATTGATAAAGTATGTCTATTGTCTATCATTGCAAAAACAGCATACACTATACAGATTAATAACTGTCTCTCAAATCATTATTCGCTATTCATTGTATATTGCTCTTACCGAAATGAAAAAATGCACAAGAGATGTACGTTAAAAATTGTAAAATTCAGGAAATCTGAAATAAGTTTCTTCTGTGTAGGCTACGTGAGCTAGGGAGTTTCGAATTCAAGTAATAACTTGACATTTAGCGTATGCTGATAAGAGCGGGGAAGTTAGCGACTTTATTGTAGAAACAGTTCAGAGCTGACTGATCAGCCCGCGGGCGACCAGCAGCAAGCGCGTCAGGTAACATAACAGCTGGCTGGTGAACCAAACCCCGCGTGGTAGCGCGGGATAAAATTTGTGTTTTTTTCAAGTCAAAATTTTGGATCGCGGACTAAAAATCACGGCATTAAAGTCATTGTTTTTTTCGCGGTCGCGATGGCGATCGCGGAATTAATTCAAATTTAATGAAAATCACGCAATCAATTTTTGGTAGTCCACCATCACGGAAGCGGGGAATTGCGGACTATAATTCCGCGATGCCCAGCACTGTGCAGTGTGCGGTGCAGCATCTTTGACGGGATGCTGCGCCCCGCTTCACATGTGCATGGTACAACGCTTCTGTGAGGTAAATCGGTCGAGATAAAACTGTTTTAGAAGATGTGTTAGAAGATGCGTGTACCAGTAAATTGCACGCCGTAGCTGGCGATGAACAAGCGAGTGCAGGCGAAATGTATAGCGATTTTGAACTCCATTAGGCAAGTAGTTTATCAGATACAAAGAGCACGTGCGCACGTGCAACGGCACCCCAATTCCGATTTGTGGGGAAAATGACGACTGAAAGATTTCTAACGACCTACCAATTGGAACAGAATCTGATCAGCCCCTACTGAGATATAGAACAGGGATATGCATGTGCGCACGTGCAGAGGCAACCCTCCCCTGACTTTTGGAAAAGCGTCGTCTGACAGTTGATTTTGACTGATTGGCGTGTTATTGACGATTGATTTGACGTGTTAGGAGGTGTTTTGGAGGCCTCCCGAAAAATATTGAATTTTTGCGTTATAAAAAGTTGTTTGCCACTACTTTACTTACTAGAAAAAAGACAATAGGTTCAATATATTGTTTTCATATGTTTTTATTTGTGCACTAATTCTGGCAAAATGTAATATGCATTTATGTTCATACTATTTTAATCATTTTGAGCATTATGAAGAGAAGCTTAACGTGAACGACCTTTGATTTTCTCGCTTGAATTGTATGTTGCGTGGCAACAAACTCTGAAAATTGCAGACAAACTACTCCTTCAGGAGGAAATGCACTATGCAGCGATACTCGTATGGAAAACCCAAGAAAAGAATAGCGAAACGAAACGAATACAAATAGCGAGATGAAACCTGAGTCGACATGAAACGAAAGACAGCATTTCAAGATTCCTGCTTAGATCATAGAAATATAACCCTGGGAGAGGAATGATGAATATCAAATTATGGAGGTTTTTGTTTTTGAAACGACGAGCCAGCGAAGAATGGAACTTCATTTGCATCTTCATTGTGTTTTGATACACTATTTATGTGTACTTGATTGTTGCGCATCATTATTTAATCCCACGTTTATCCTTCCCTCCGTAATGCAGTTCGCTGTGCGCGGCGCCTAAGTGGCTGACGCGCCGCACTGCACAATCTGAAATCCTTCCAATTCCCTGGCCTCACCAAACCAACCTCATGTAAGTTGTAACATCGCGATCGGCACGTAATAGCCAATAGTGCTGTATGATAACACCATGTACAATGTACGACAGAGTGGATGTGCCGGCAGTCAAATCAATCAATCAATCAATCAATCAATACTCACACCAACGTTGAACACAATCTGCTCAGCCGTTCCTGAGATATAAAATAGGGATGTTCACATGCACACGTGCAAAGGCACACCACCCCTGACTTTTGGAAAAAGGTCGGCTGAGATGCCCCTAACCACTCCCCAAATTTGAGCTCGATCGGCTCAGCCGTTCCGGATGTATAGAATAGAGGTGTACCCGTTCCGGATGTATAGAATAGAGGTGGGCACGTTCGCTCGTACAGAGGCACCATAAGCCGGACATTTGGAAAAGCTTTGCTGAGAGATCCCTATCCACCTACCAAACTAGCTTGTGGAAAAGTCGCATCTAAAGTGTCCCTAACCACACACCAAATTTAAGCACAAACGGCCCAGCCGTTAATATTTTTTTCGAGGGAAGTCTTTTTCACACCCCTCACGCGGCACACGCCACGCGCAGTGGTAGCTATCCGCATTGGTCGGCACTGGTCTCGAACAAAGAAGGTTGTATGGGGATGCTCAGGAAAGAAAATCGTTTGTCAATCGGAAATGTGGTTCCAGAAATATTAGTTTCTCAAAATCGTGACCACGCGGGATGGGCTGGGCCGGGTTGGGCCGGGCCGATCATACTCTGATTTTGTATCATATAGGTACCACGAAAGGACGAGCGAGCGGCTCGCTCTTAACAAGTTAATGGAGTTAAATTAGTTGAATATCCTGATTCCGTAATACCCCGGCCGGACGAAGAGGTTCGAGACGGACACCCTGAGGTGCTCCGGATGGGTGTTGGCTTCTAATAGGGAGGAGGTGCGGTCTGTCAGGTGGCGGCAACCGTTAAAGGAAATAGACCAGCTTCAACATTAGTTTTAACTGAGATAGCAGTTTTGTAGCCCGTATGGAGAAACCCCTGTGAGAAAGTTTTATCGGCAGAAAAGACTCTCCTGCCGAATATATGTGATTTCTGGTGAAGGAATGTAGCAGTGCTGTGACAGGAATTCATTGCTGAGACAGGAATGCGTAATGTTAAATGCGCGATCCGCGCGACATAAATTTAATCATTTACGACCTTCTGTCCTTAATTGGAGAGATGTATAAACATTAAACATATTTGTAAGGAGAAAACAAAACGTATTAAAAATTGTAGTTATCTCGTATTAGGATTTTTGTTTGAAGATGGTCTATTTCCTTTAACAGGTTGGGTGAGGTCACAGACCGGGCAGAACGTGTACAGACTTCCAGCTAAATCCAGCATTTCACACTCAGACGTATTTAGGTATGTCAGACCATGCATGCATTTGAATGTTTCAAGACATGAGGCAGACTGAAAAGCATTTCCTTATCGAACTCTAAACGTATGATGTTCGAAAGAAAAATATTATAAGTGGAAATCTGGGTTACTTGCTAGTACCTCAACATTGGCTCTCATTGAAACTGTATCTGTAGCATCCTGTTCAAACTGCTGCGGTCTGTAGGTTCCTATGGCACGTTGATGATTCAATGCATATACATTATACTATACAGGGTGTGCACATAGAAACGTTAAAAACCAATCGTCCCAAGTGCAAAGAAAAAAAGCTCAACTACATATTATGCGTATATTGTCAATTCTATAATATTCAGACATTTGTATTTTGTCTTACCTAACACCCTCGCCCTTTAAATTTATTCAGGCGCCGCCCAAACATGGCGCCAGGTTCGCCCAGACACGCCTGAGCTCCGCTGTAAAAGGTGCCTCGTTGTTCGGAGATCATCGTGTGTCCAGGCTCCTGGCTAAAGAGTTGACCTCCTTTGGATCTGTTAGAGCTCTAAGCTTGCATTTTGTTTATTTATGTATTTATTTATTTATTTAGATATTACAACGACTTCCACAACACAAATGGTGGCTATTACTGTCGAGGCACACGCACACGCACACACACACGCACGCACACGCACACGCACACGCACACGCACACGCACACGCACACGCCCACGCACACGCACACGCACACGCACACGC
>JARBER010186007.1:0-10893 GCA_030265075.1 Balanus glandula | reverse complement strand
CAGTCCCCGCCCGGCGGCGGGGGCGGCGGGGAGGGCGGCCGCCGCCGCCGCCGGCGGTGGCGGCGTAGTAGCAAAGTGAGGCAGGTCAGACCGCATCGCCTCGGGCTATATCGGCTGCGCTGGGCCACAGGATCACTCTCGTCTCTTAGACGGGACAGTGGGCTTATAAATGGGCGCCACATGGCCGTGAAAGCTGGGGTGACCTTAACACCCCCAAATAAAAAGAAAACACTAGAAGGAAGGGTAGTTTCCTTCGCTATTGGTTTCGACCATGGATGACAGAGATGAGAGATGAGGTATCTCTCACCCATGGTTTTCACTATCAAAGGGTGTAGAATAATGTGTTTCGGGTCGCGTCTGTGTGTTTTTGGTCGCCCATTCGTGATTTGGGGCTTCAGAAAAGGATGGTGTGCGGTTATTTCAGGTTGCCGACTGACTGGGTGGATTATATAAATTAGATTGCGGGTTGCTCAATCGCTACTGCGTGAGGCTGCGATCAATGAAGTGAGCTAATAAAGTCGTCACGCCAGTGTTTCACCTCTAATCGGGGCGAGTCGCATTCTTGACCCTGTCAGGCTACCATTTTGCCACTTCGCCTCTTCGCCCTTTATTTCTGTGTCGATTTCTACATGGCCGATATTGAGCGCCAGCTGACAAAGTAGTCAGTGCGCCTAAAACTGTCATCATCACCTTACTTGACCAGCACCCCACTGATACAGACACAGTTATCCTGTGGTGCAGGGCACCGAGCCAGCGTTTCAAATCGTCACCGCGATACCATGCAAGGAAGAAAGGAAGTATATCACAGTTGCGGACGCTTGCTTGCGTGTGTCTCCCGTATGTCACAGTTTGAGGACGCTTGCCTGCGTGTTTCTCCCGTTGCACGCCACGGTAGCCTGGTTGTCGGGCAGTGTCCTTCAGGTGCCGCGGAGGTGGTGCCGGCGATATCCTTCAGGTGCCGCGGAGGCGGTCCGGGCGCCGTCTGCTTGCCCGCTGTGCCTGTCTGTTCACCGTCGGACTATCAGCGCTGACAGCAGCGCAGACCCGCCTATTACAGGACGAGATCCGCTGACGGCAGAGTAGCCCCGCCCTTCCGCCGCCGCTCTGTGGTCCGGTGACGTCATACAACCGGGCTCGTGACGTCGTCAGTTCACGCAGAGTGTGTACAGTGGGGATATATGGGTACCTGCTGAGGGGTGCTGACAGAGGCGGAGCTTTTTGAAAATTAATGAGGATGCACTTTGTTGTTAAGAGCCCGATTTGTAGTGAGCGGGACATCTTGTCATAGGCCTGATTTTAAATTACCAAATTATTGGGGATGTAGGTGCTTTCCCTTTTATATTTAAGTTCCACCAATTGGTACTGAGTGACTGGTGTTGTAGGTTAGGCGTTTGCTCCTGTTAGAATGTATTAAAAATACACCCGGTACGTTGAAGCGAAGGCTTAAAAACTTTAGCTGGGGGTACAGTATAGGGTCTGTTGAGCCAACTCTAAGACTTTTGTAGGATTTCTTTAAATCGGACAAAAGTATATGTCACAGCTCTATTAACTATGTAGACAACTCCATCCACCCATGACACCTTACTTCGGGTCGTCGTGCGTTGTAAAACCCAAGTCGCCCGCCCGTATTCCACGTAGAGCTCTATTGCCAACCTCCGCCTGCCTTTCTGCTCGCTGTTTATGCGTCGTGCGTCTCCACAAACGTCCGACAAATCTGGGGCCACATCTCTGCCGTCCGAAACCGGCCCGAACGGGAGCAAACACAGCGTCCTGCGCGGCCGGCGTCCGGCGGTCGCTCGTCCGGCCGGCCGGTGGTGGGCTTGTGCAATCCCCTCTGTGTGTGTATGTATGTCTGTGCGGGTGCCGGCGCTTGTGTGTGTCAGTGGGTGTGTGGTGTTTGCCGCGCTCAGCAGGGCCGGACAGAGGGCAGTGTCACGGCGGAAGGAGTTGAGCTGGACAGTGCTGTGCTGGACAGTGCTGACGCTGGACAGAGCTGCACAGTGCTGACGCTGGCGGGACGGACGGGCTGGCTCAGTCACACCCACGCCCCGCGACGAGCCAGCTGCGGGAGGGGACGGTGGCTGGGTGAGACCAGCGGTGTATAGGGGTGGAGAGGTGGACTGGTGGAATAGTGGACCGGTGGAAATGAAGAGCAGTGGAGTGGTGAAGGCAGAAGGGTGAGGAGGTGGATCAGTGGAAGTGAGAGCTGGACGGAGTGTTTTTGTGGAAAGTGGACAATCTTGCGTGAGAGCGGTTATATAGCTCAAAACGCGGCGATTCGGACGGGAGAGCGTGAAGTTGTGTATCTGCAAGTGTTAAGAGTTGCCGTGATGAGTTATTGCTGAAGTGGATGCGACGCCTGCATTGAACAGCTAGCGTAAACAGCTGTGACGTCATCCTTCCTGTTTGACAAAAGTCAACTCTGCTCTATCCGCTGCTGCGGAATTTTGATATTCAAGCGTTTTGTCGCATATTCAAATCGTCATATTTGATAAAAGTCTAGCGTTTTGGAGACACACTGAGAGGAGTTTGGTGGCGCCACACTGAGAGAGTCCGAGTCTGCTCTGTGCCGAGACTGTGACGAGTCAGAGGCTGCACCGGAGTCGGAGTGGAGCAGTGTCTCCGCGATGTACAGGGCTCCCCGTCGAGCGGCCTCCACCCGGCTGTGACCCGGCTGCGACCCAGCGGCGTCACGGTGACCCCGTGGACCCGGGCCTCGTCACCGTGACCCGCCCAGCGTCCAGCCCGAGTCACGTCCGCAGCGCTGCCCGGCCGGCCGACGCCGTGTCCAGTTGGCACCTGCTGGAGCGCCGCTGACCCTGCTGACCCTGCTGACCTTGCTGACCCTGCTGACCCGGCTGACCTGGGGGACCCGCGCTGACGCGCCGCTGACCCGTCTCCGACCCACCACTGACCCACTGCCGTCCGGCGCCGAGCGAGCGTCCTCTGCCCGCGCCTCGGCGCCGCGCGCGCCCGTCCAGTCGCCGCTAGAAAGTGGTGGCACCACCACCACCACCGCTGCCTCCGCCGCCGCCGCCCGGTGCTCCACGCTGCCCGCCGCCCGGCGCAGCTTTTTGGTCACTCTGCGCGCGCCCCAGCTTTTTGCGCTTTTTGCGACGGCGACAAATCCGTGTTTTAATTAGGATAAAGGATTGATCTCTTGTGCAACGGCGCGGCGGTGGCGTGCGAGGCCCTCAGTCGGCGTCCGGCGGGCCGCGCGTGCGGTCCGGAGAGTGCGCGATCGGCGGAAGTGCGTGTTGTGAGGACCACGGAGTTGTGAGACCACGGACCACGGACCACGGACCACGGACCACGGGTCGCGGCACAGTGGACGGTGGACGGTGGGTCGGCGTGGCCGAGTGAGCGGGACAGAGGAGACTCGGACCCTGGACGGTGTTGTCGACGGACCCCGGCAGGAAGGAAGTGGCGGAGATAGTGGGAGGCGAGCGGCGACGGGTGCCGGTGGATAGGGCCGCGTCGCGGGGCGGCGCTCAGGCGGACAGGCTGCCGCGAGGCTGCGCCTGCCGTCCGCCTGCCTCCTGCTCTTTCAGCTCAGGTAGCTCAGCCTGCCGTCCGGACTCACCCGCGGTCACCATGGTGAAGGGGAAGACGAAGGGAGCGCCGGCCAAGACGGCCGTGCTGGAGCCGGACATCCACTACGCGGAGGAGGCAGACCCGCGCTCTCCAGATCTGCCCGAGCCGCGCACTCGCTGTGATACCGCCTCACCGCCGGCGGAGCTCAGGTCACAGGTCAGGTCTCCGCGCCGGGCACCGCGGAAACGCTGCCGACGTGCCACCGACCCCGGCCGACGAGCGTCTCTGACGACGGCTCTGACGCGCTCTCTGACGACGTCGACCACGCCGACGACGCCGACAACGCCGACGACGCCGACGACGCCGACAACGCCGCTGACGCCGACGACGGGGATGGACACGACCAGGCTGAATCCCTTCCAGGCGACGTCGCCACAAGGAACGTCGACGCATGTCACGCCGCCACAGGGGACGTCGTCGCGAGGGATTCCCGCAGCGGCGACCCCGACGTCAGTGGCTCCGTCGTTGACGATGACGTCGCCCATGGACGCCATCGCGCCGCCGCCGGTGCGAGTGAAAACTGAGCCGGTGACGGACGCTGAGGAGTGTGAGGTGCGAGTGAAAAGGGAGCCGGAGGAGTGTGAGATGCGTGTGAAGCCGGACCCTGACGCACCGCCACCGTCGGCACCGTCGGTACCGTCGACACCGATGGCTCCGACGCAGCGGCCGCGGGCGCAGAAGCGTCGCTCGTGCTCCCCGCCGGGGGAGGGCGAGGACACCCCCTGGTGGACCGAGCCGGTCACGGCCAGCATGACCCTCGGAGGAGTGACGTTCATGCAGACCGGTAAGGAGGGGTGGGCCTGGAAAGGAAGGGGTATAGGGTTGACTGTGGTGGAGGCGTAGGAGGCGGAGGCTGTCTTTGGTCATATACAAGTCAGGATGGACTCAGTGCGCCCGTAGCCCGTAGTTTGCTTAAGGTCTGTGGTTCTGATTCACGTTGAAGGTCGAAGAATGTGGATGAATTGATCATTCTATTTTTTAAAGTCAAGGTCCGGGTAGGACCGTGAATGTCTGTGAAGGTAATGCAGTTCAATCAAAGTCAGAGGGAATTGTTTGAGATTCGATAAGGCTGCTGGTGATCACAAACGATTGCTGTCTTTCCAAAAAATGTGCACACTGGTGCGCCTTGACTGAATTCCTCAGTACGCGCATTGCGCATACGATTTGCGGTTACCCGTACGATTTATTCATGTACATTGCGCAGTTACGCATGGCGTAGCTCTATAATAGTTAGATGGTTGCAGTTTTTACATTCCATCTATACGTAGGTCTGTCCAGCTGGCGTCCGGGCGGCTCAGCTCAGACTGTCTCTCCAGGACCTCCCTCGTCGCGGCCGTCCTGTGTCCGCCCTCCCGAGATTCGGGCGCTAGCTGTCGCTATGGGCGGAAAGGGTTGGGCGTTTCGGTCGGCTCGTCTGACCCCACTTAGCGACATGTTCCTCCTCCACGGTCCGATCTCCGCACCGACGTCCGGGTCGGCTGATATGAGCCGATCTGTGTGATGGGGCCGTCTGGCGGCGCTCCGCCGACGTCGTCAGCAGGGCCGGGACAAAACGACCAATTAGGACCCTCCGCCCAGTCCGTGGGCTCTGAACGCCCACCGGCGGTGTGGAGGAGGCTGCGAACAGCTGTGCCGACCGGTGCCAGCTTAATAGACAGCTGTGCGACTAATCACCCGTTTTTGTGGCTAAAGTATGCGTTTTTACTTCAAATAACGATTTTTTTATGTTCGAATATCAGTAGCGCAATAAGCAAGGTATCGCTAGTAATTGCTTTGCCATGAGTTGTTTTTGGGGAACATGTGGCCTGCATGACAGGCAGTCTACATGACGCCCTTGCACCTGTGTGTATTGCGCTGTACTAGGTACGGCGGCTGCGACTGAGTGGCTGCCCGGTGCGGCCTGATACTCAGTGTGCTGCGGTGGAGTGTGGACTGTGGAGATACGGTCGGCTCCACCTTCCGGTCGCGCCGCTGCGCTGGCTTCCTGGCCGCAGGCGTGGGCGGCTGACGGCGCGCATTGCCACGGCCGCTGGGTACGCCGGGCACGCCGGTTACGTCCAGCACGTCTGGGTACGCCGAACACCTCCGGTACGCATAGTACGTTCAGTACGCACCGTACGTTTAGTACGCACAGTACGTCCAGTACGCACAGTACGTCCAGTTCGCGCAGTACGTTCAGTACGCACCGTACGTTTAGTACGCACAGTACGTTCAGTACGCACCGTACGTTCAGTACGCAGAGTACGTTCAGTACGCACCGTACGTTCAGTGCGCACAGTACGTTCAGTACGCACCGTACGTTTAGTACGCACAGTACGCACCGTACGTTTAGTACGCACAGTACGTTCAGTACGCACCGTACGTTCAGTGCGCACAGTACGCTCAGTACGCACAGTACGTGTGTCACGCCCAGTAGGCGCCTTTCCCCTCCCTGTCTACGCCCAAGCACGCCCGTCTCGCCGGTACGCCCTGGATACGCCCAGGGAGGTCTGTGAGTTGGCCCGGTACGCCCAGGTGGACGGATTACGCCCAGGAGAGCTGCTGGTAACCGGTGGATCTGCTGGTAGAAGTGAAGTTAAGTGGCGGTTTAAGAAGGCTTGCACTGAAGTGGCAGCGCATTGCGACTTGCGTGATAATTGCAAAACCAGTATGCGGGAATGGTGGGTTTTAATGATTGGTGTGTGCTGAGATGCTGGATGTGCACACTTTGCTGGTTTGTTAGTGGTTGATTTGCAAACTATCCTGTATCTACTGCCAGTTGGGCAACTGTTAGTTGCTATGGCAACATGCCGCGCCGGCTGATCAGCCTAATGGAATGTTTGCTTTCTAGTGCATTGGACGCCGCACGTCTCTCTGTCGATACCACTGAGAACTCGATATGTTGCCGCTGACGTCAGCCGAGCTTTGTCAGCTGGTTGTGTCGAGTAGAGCGCCGCGTGGCACCCGGCGGAGGCCAGCGTGTCCGGAGTAACCCAGAAGCCCGCTCATGTCCGGCCGCATTAGCTAAACCCAACCACCGCCGCTCACGCCAACCGCACCGGCGCCGGCGGGCGAGTCAGAAACGAGTAACAGCCCATCCACGCTATCAGATGAAAACGCTATCGATACTATCTCCAAATCAGCGCGATCGCCCATCGCCGGGCTGCTCCCTTTAAACCCCAATCATCATTCGCGCTCCGTGGCGGTCGCCCATGGGCACGCCTTCGCCTCTGTACGGGCCGATTCTGCCACTTTCGACCCGGCTGCCGTCTGGCCGCCGGCGTCGGGGGGGGGGGGGGGACGTCGACGCTGCCGACGTGACCTGCCGCCGGGTCGGCCGGGGGCACCGCAGTCCGTCTGAGCAGCGACCTTGCCGCCTGCGAGAAAGTGGACCGCACGTGACCCCCGAGTCGGCTGTCATTCTGGCGCGGTGCGGCGTGTGCGGCGGCGTATGCGCCGCGATCGGCCGCCGCCGAGCCGCGCGGGGCGGACAGCGGCATGCACAAGGCGGCATTGTGGCCGCGAGTGGCGGCTGTCACGATCGCCGGACGGCAGCTGAGCGGCCGCGCTGTGTGACGTCACTGGGACGGACGGCAGCTGAGCGGCGGCACTGTGTGACGTCACTGGGGACGGAGAGGATCGGCCGGGATTTCACGCCGGCGGACGCGGTCATGGTCAGCGTTGGCCAAGACGTTTTTTGTCATGGTGTTGATTGAACGCCTTTGCTCTTAGCTCAGCGAAGGGATTTTGTTCTTTTTTTATCCATTTTTCCTTATTCTCGTTTCTTATTACTTTAATATGCAAAATAATTACTATACAAATAAGCGCATGTAATAACTATTATTATTTTATATAATATTTTGATTTATGTATCATTCATATGAGGTTTGCATTCTCTACATTAATTGTCAGTATTAAGTTCGTTGGGAATGGCATGACTGCTATCAACAGGTATTGTCACAGCTCTTGTTTTGTCTACAGTCACATTTATACTCCAAACCTTTGTCCCATTCCTTGCCTGCTTCAATCCTTGACACTCCCGCTCCAAACCTTGGTGACATACCTGCTCCAAACCTTCGTGGCCTACTCGCTCCGAACCTTCGTGACGTACCCGTTCCAAACCTTGGTGACATACCTGTTCGCACCTGCTCCAAAGCTTCGTGACACCGCTGACCCAGCTTACCACGTACACCCGGCAGCTACTCTTGTCTGCTTCGCTCAACGCGAGCGCGTGATCCTAACGACCTCATTAACGACGCCGCGCCTCTGATTTGAGCCGTGATTTGGCCGGCCGGCCGGGCGCACACTGCGCACTCGCGAGGCACACGTCGGGTGCACTGTAGCAGCGTGACGTCAGAGACCCGCCCCGCGCGCACGAGGCCTGCGCACCGTGACCGACGACCGGCCGTTAGCGTCTGACTGCTCCACAGTCTCTGTTAGCAACAAGGGGTGGTTATTACGGGTGGTTACCTCAAAGGGTGACCTGGGTGGTAGTCTCGTGTGGTAACCTTGGGGTAGTTTCGGGTGGTAACATCGTGGGAATCTCAGGTGGTAATCAAGGGTTGTAGCTTCGGGTTGTAACTTCGGGTTGTAACTTCGGGTTGTAACTTCGGGTTTCGGGTTGTAACTTTGGTTTGTAACTTTGGTTTGTAACTTCGGGTTGTAACTTCGGGTTGTAACTTCGGGTTGTAACTTCGGGTAGTAACCTCGGGCCTCGGGATAACCTCAGAGGTGGTAACTGGATGGTAGCCTCAGCTGGTAACCTCAGCTGGTAACCTCCGCTGGTAACCTCCGCTGGTCCCCCGGGTGGTAATCTGGGTTGTTAACCTCGGGTGGGAAGCCATTAGGAACATGAGCGTGCCGGCTGGCGGCGGGCCGGTGCGAGAGACAGTTAGTGCGCGTGAGGTCGGTGCTGTTGCTGCCGTGATTTATGGAGATGGCCGCCCAGGCGCCCGGTGCCGGTTTTTCAGGCGTTAGCCGGGGAGGGCTGGAATGCAGTCGGCTTGTGTCTTCATAGGCTGCGTGGACGTACGGGGACGTACGGGGATTGTACGGGGACGTACGGGGATCGTACGGGGACGTACGGGGAACGTACGGGGAACGGGGATCGACTGGCGGTGGGTGCCATCAGCGCAGCGTCGATGGACGGACACGACTTCAACTGACGTCGCTGCCGACTAAAACCCGGTCCTACCCGGACACGTCTTACTCCGAAGGACGAGTAGCCTGAGGCAATATTTACGTGTCTGGACGGTCCGGGACGGGCCGGGACGGGCACGTGTGTACGTAAACGGGCGCTGGTATGTCCGGCTAGGACCAGGCCTTCCAGTGTCGTGCTGCAGCTGAGGATGTTGTTCGCGGCTTCATCGGACGCTGCTGACGTTGGTCGTCTGACATTGGCCAGGGCTCTTCTTGACGTCGTCGGTAAACGCTATGGCAACAAAGAATTTCGCCTTAGCCGGTGGATAAGCCCCGAGACCGCGTTGTGAAATGCTATGGTGATTTGACCAGTGCTTTGCCACAGTATATTGACGCAGTGTTGATCTGAATCGTGTCCAGCCGGATTATGAAGTGTTGACCCGACACGTGCCGGCTGCAGTATCGATACACCGTTGATCTCGCTGGTAGCTAGCTCTCTCTCGGCTCGGCTCGGCTGGCACGACGCGTTCGGGCGCGCTGTTCTCTTCTGCGGCCGTGCGATGTTCGTGCGATGGATCTGACGCGATTGCCCCCGCTGCTCCCTCTCTTCGCCAGCCCTCGACCTCCAATCGGCCCCCAACATCAGTACGGCTCTGTTGTGTGGCCTGTGCCAGGCACGGTCTGATTGTATGTGTAGCTGCGCGACTGTGTGCCTGTGTGTGTGTCGGCGTTGCAAAACTTCTCGTACCAGTTTGCGCAAAGCGCGGCGCGCACCAGCCGACTTTGACAGAGAGTGTCCGGTCCCCGGCTGGCGGGCTTGGGATGGCTGTGGCTGTCGGTGGTGGGCGGTGGGTGGACGGCGTTGGTGGCCGTGGGTGGGTGGCAGCGGACGGTGAGCGGTGGGTACTGGGTGATGGTGGCGTCGACGGGTGCCGGGGTGTCCGAAAGCCGTCCTGAGCCGCTCTCCCCAGGCCGAGTGCTACTCAAGGGTGACGTTAACAGTGCAGTCGTCTGGCGATCGAGTGTTCACAGCGCCATTCGCTGGTGGTCCGCCATGACCCGGCTGACCCCTGGGTAGGCCCCGCTCCACTGCGCCGGTCGGCGAGAAGAAGTCTGATGGTTAGTTGGAGGAGGTCGGTCTGGAACGAAGATGGATGAAACTGATGGTGGTCAGATTCTGATAGTTAAGTGGCAGGGAGGGAGGTCAGATTATTTCAGTTTATTAAAAGTGATAGCGTGAATGGGGAAGGTACCCGCTAAAAAACTTGAAAAATGAGGCTAGAATGTGTGCTTACCTCCCTTTCCCCATAACCTCAGATTTTGTCCACCACCTGGTGTTTAATCAGTGGACGGACGATACACTATCCGTCTCCGGTGAGCTGGGAGCAGGCTCCGGGTCGCTGAGTTCCCTCGGAGGCCGGTGCTGATGCTGACCTACCTGCCAAGGTCGGGGCGTCTGGCAGAGCCCCGCTAACGCGTCTGGCGAGGCCTCGCTAACGCAGCAGGCCGGACGCAGCAGACGGCGAGGCGGGCTGCCTGGCTGATGGATCGCCAGTGCTGGTGGCGTTATCTGTTAGACGCGGCGGCCCCCGGAGAGGCTCTCCTGGTGACCAATTAAACGCCGCGTCGCCGCTGTGGCCTCCACAGCGGCGGCCCAGCCGGGATGTGGCACGCGGCTGGGATGCAGGGCATCTCCTGGAGTCTGGGAGAGACAGCTTCTGGAGTTTGGAGGAGACGGCGTCTCCTGAAGTCTGGGAGAGACGGCGTCTCCTGGAGTCTGGGAGAGATGGCATCTCCTGCAGTCTGGAGGAGACGGCTGGTTTAGTGGTAAACTGGATGCGGTGGTGGAAGTACACTCCCGGTGTCCTTGCGGTGCCCAGGGTGTCCTCTGCTACTACTATCTGCGCTCCCTGGGCTGGGTGTTTTCGGTTGAGATGTTGCGTCTCGCTGTTCTGTACGCCATTAACGTTCTCGCCGCATTCCCCGGCTTCGTCCTCTCAGTCTTCAGGTTTCCCGAAACTCTGAACTATATGTATTCAGCTCAGTTTTCTCAGTACTTCGTTCATTTTTCTGTACTGGTACGTACTCTCTTTGCTATCCATCCCGCTACTCGCCACCCTCTTAGTAGTGTCTGCATTGTCCGTACTCTCCCACGCAACACCCACACACCGCACGCCAACC
>JARBER010185896.1:0-13040 GCA_030265075.1 Balanus glandula | reverse complement strand
GTACTGTTCAGTACCGTGATGGTCTGTACTGTCCAGTACCGTGATGGTCTGTACTGTCCAGTACCGTGATGGTCTGTACTGTCCAGTACCGTGATGGTCTGTCCTGTCCAGTACCGTGATGGTCTGGCATGCTGTCTGCCACAGGTGCTAACGTGTTTCTGACGGACGAGTGCCGCTGCCTGAAGCTGGGCGACTTCGGCTGCTCGGTGAAGATCGTGGCGCACACCACCATGCAGGGGGAGGTCAAAGGCCTGGTCGGCACGCCAGGTAAGTACGCTACTGTCACGGCGTCACAGGCTCCGTCAGTCCATTACCAGAGTCACAGGGTCCGTTAGTCCCTGTTTGGGAGGATGGAAAGGCAGGTGGCGGTGCTGGGAACCCGGAGTTTGAGACCACTGTGTCTTTGAAATCAGGGGACTCGTCATTCAGACAAGCCTGTATGATTTCTGGTGTTTTGACACCGTCTGGTTGGAGTGTTCAGGCTCCTTCCTTGTCGGTGTGCTGGCGTCATCTGGCCGTGTCGGGCGCCGTGACTTCCAGCAGCCGTTCTCCGTGGGGCGCAGTGACGGCTGAGCTGTTTGTTGATGGTGTATTTTCGTTCAGTTCTGCCCCGGAGCCGGACAGCTCCCCGGTCCAAAACACGCCAATAAGTAATCACAGGAGCGGCCAAACAGCGGCGCTGAGCGCCCAGCTGCGGCCCAGCGGCCCAGTTCAGCTGCAGGCCGGCGTGTGCAGGCTGTGGTCGCCACTGACCCGCTGTGTCTGTGTGTGTGTGTGTGTCTCGTTGCAGCGTTCATGGCTCCGGAGGTGTACACGCGGTCCGGCGGCGAGGGTCAGGGCCGCGCGGCGGACGTCTGGTCGCTGGCCTGCTGCGTCGTGGAGATGGCCACGGGCAAGGTGGGTTCCGCGCGACACTGCTGCGGCCGGCGCTGGCAGTACAGCCTCAGCACGCTCCAACTGCCACGTCACGTGTTAGCTTGTGTGGTGGCGCACTGCGCCGTGTCAGCCCGACACACACGGGGCCGTTTGTTATGCGTTGCGTTCGGTCACACAAAACTCCGCGAATAGTAGCTTTCTCAAGCTGTAAGCAAGCTGATTTCGTGTCATCCGCCTCGTGACGTCCAGCATGGCGTCGAGCCGGAGGAGTACGCGCCACAGCCGTACGTAACGCCCATCGTGACGGAACGCCCATCGTACGTAACGCCCATCGTAACGGAACGCAACGCATCGCGTGATAAACGCACCGTGTGTGCGTGTGACGCGCACGCGCGTCACAGCAGCCATTTCCATCTGTGTTGTGGCCGTGTTAATTTAGACTGACCGGGTGTGTACCGGTGTTCTGTGTGCTACAGCGGCCGTTTCCCGAGCTGGAGGACACGTACCAGATCATGTTCCGGGTGGGCATGGGAGGTCTGCCGGCGATCCCTGAGAAGCTGTCGGCTGAGGCTGCCCAGTTCCTGCGCCTCTGCTTCGTGCACGACCCCAAACGTCGGGCGTCCGCCCAGCTGCTGGAGGACCACCCGTTCGTCAAGGTAGGTACAGCTGAGGCAGGTACGGCCGAGACACGGCACTCCGGACCGCCTGTCCTGTCCTGTCCGGTGCCGTGTACCCACTGTGACCGCCTGTCCTGTTCTGTCCTGTTCTGTCCTGTCCTGTCCTGTTCTGTCCTGTTCTGTCCTGTCCTGTCCTGTCCGGTCCGGTGCTGTGTACCCGCTGTGACTTCCTGTCCTGTCCTGTCCGGTGCCGTGTACCCCCTGTGACCGCCTGTCCTGTCCTGTCCAGTGTTGTGTACCCCTTGTGACAGCCTGTCCTGTCCTGTCCGGTGCCGTGTACCCACTGTGACAGCCTGTCCTGTCCTGTCCAGTGCTGTGTACCCGCTGTGACCGCCTGTCCTGTCCTGTTTGGTGCCGTGTACCCGCTGTGACCGCCTGTCCTGTCCTGTGCTGTCTTGTCCTGTCCGGCTGTGTGTACCCGCTGTGACCGCCTGTCCTGTCCTGTCCTGTCCTGTCCTGTCCTGTCCGGCTGTGTGTACCCGCTGTGACCGCCTGTCCTGACCTGTCCTGTCCTGTCCGGTCCTGTCCGGCTGTGTGTACCCGCTGTGACCGCCGGTCCTGTCCTGTCCTGTCCGGTCCGGTCCGGTCCTGTGTACCCGCTGTGACCGTCTGTCCTGTCCTGTCCGGTCCGGTGCTGTGTACCCGCTGTGACCGTCTGTCCTGTCCTGTCCGGCTGTGTGTACCCGCTGTGACCGTTTGTCCTGTCCTGTCCTGTCCGGCTGTGTGTACCCGCTGTGGCCGTCTGTCCGGCTGTGTGTACCCGCTGTGACCGTCTGTCCGGCTATGTGACCCGCTGTGACCGTCTGTTCTGCCCGCCAGGTGGAGTCAGACGGAGACGAGTTCCTCAGCTCGCTGCCACAGTCCCTGATGGCCGGCTTCACCCGACTCGACTTCGGGACCACGTGATATTGCCGACGGTCAGTACCTAACCCCGGACCGGGGTCACGTGATATTGCCGACGTCCAGCACCTAACCCCGGACCGGGGTCACGTGATATTGCCGACGGCCATTACCTAACCGCAGACCGGGGTCACGTGATATTGCCGACGGCCAGTACCTATCCGCGGCCCGGGGTCACGTGATATGGCCGACGGCCAGTACCTAACCCCGGACCGGGGTCACGTGATACTGCTGGCCGCCGACACTGGATGGCTGACGATGGTCACGTGACGGTAGCCTCTGATGCCGCAGTGGTGGCAGCCGCCAGCAGGACCACTTGGGTCGCGTTCTGACCTTCGATTCCCGCGGGGATTCCGAGGATTCCCCGGGAAAGTGCGTTGTGGACGGCTTTCCGCGACGGGGATTTCGGGAATTCCGGTTGGAAACGGGGGACCACAGCTGTGCCGGCCGGCCCCAACCAGACCAGCAGTGGATGAGTCTACCGATCCTGGAGACACCGAATGTCAAGAAGTTAACCAATATCGAATATCAAGAAGTTGACAGAAACATCCCAATGGCAATACACTGCCGAGCTTGGGTGTAGTGGTGCAGTGCGTTGCCGTTTAGTCCGTGAGTGGTGTGTTTGGCGCGTTAGTGACGCTCGGTGGGGACGCCGGGGTATCGCGCACAGCGTGAACGTGCCGCCAGAACACAGGTGCGGTCAGTCAGTCAGTCAGTCAGTCCCAGTCAGTCCCAGTCAGTCTCAGTCGGGAGGGACGTGCAGTCAGGTGCGATCAGTCCGGCCACAGTGCAGCCCAGCGTGGCCGTCTATCAGTTGTGCCGCGTCCGCTCTGCGGCGGCAGGTCAGACGCGGTGTCGGGGTGTCGCGGCCTGTGCGCCGCCCGCCGTCGGAACAAGTGGTTCATCATCGGGCAACTTGGGGCAGACGCCTTGTGTTCAATTAGCTGTGAGCGCCAGATGGGTGTGTGTTGCTCCACATTGTAGTACGTGGTCGTGCATCAATGGTTGAATGGTGACGTTTTAGGAGCTAAATGGTTACGTTTTAGAAGTTGCATTGTGCCGTTTTAGTAGCCGAATGGTGACGTTTTAGGAGCCAAGTGGTGACGTTTTAGGTGAATAGTGACGTTTTGGTAGCCGAATGGTGACATTTTTGGAACTGAATGGTGACGTAGAAGCTGCTGAACGGTAGCGTTTTAGGAGCTGAATTGTGACGTTTTAGTTGACGGCCCTGGCCGGCGTGGCGCCGGCGCAGTGGCACTGCCCTGCCGCGCTGAGCCGTGCCGGCTCCCCGCTCAGCCACTCAGACATGCTCGATTCGGCGCACCGCGCTGTTTATCAGGGATGCCAGCGTACTCCGAGGTGGTGTCGGTAGCACGTTCGCCAGTTATCTGTGTGAGTAGCACGTTCGCCAGTTATCTGTGTGAGTAGCACGTTAGCCAGTTATCTGTGTGAGTAGCACGTTAGCCAGTTATCTGTGTGAGTAGTACGTTCGCCAGTTATCAGTGTGAGTATCACGTTCGCCAGTTATCAGTGTGAGTAGCACGTTAGCCAGTTGTCTGTGAGTAGCGCGTTGCCCGTTATCCGTATATCAGTATACCTACTCATTGCGGCTGTGCGGGGAGCGGCCGCTGGCGGTGTTAGTCGCCGTCAGTGAGCACCACTCATTGATTGACGGTGTGAGGAGCTAGGTAGCACCCTGTGCGGTGCCGCCGTCCCAGCGCGGCTGCCGACGCTCCTCCCCGGCTCAGCTGCGCTGGCTGGCCGGCTAGTCACACTCGGGCAGCGCGCCGGAGCGCCGGCCACTGGCCACCGGCCGCTGAACAGTCTACAGGGCTATCGCAGCACGAGCACCCCGGGGCCGCGCGGGCGTGGCCACTGGCCATGTCCTGTGTTCCATGTGACGGGGGAGCCGGACGGCCGTGGCGATATTGTGTGTTCCATGTGCCGGGGGACGGCGGGAGGGGGGGGGGGGGGACTGTGCGTTCGTGGCAATGTCTTGTGTTCCATGTTACGGGGGACGGGTGGGGGGAGGGGGACTGTGCGTTCGTGGCAATGTCTTGTGTTCCATGTGACGGGGGACGGGAGGGGGGTTGCGTTGTACGCAGGGAACTGGGTTACGTCGTGTATGGAGCACCATGCTGATATCGCTGGTGGCCAGTTAAATGAAGTGCAGAATTGTGGGCCGCGAAATCCATCGATTCTAGAACATTGGCGTCCACGTATGCGAAAGCGCAAAACACGCTAGTTGAGCGCTGAATTAGTCCGATTAATAATCGAAAAATATTTATCCACAGCTGTATCCGGTTGAATTTTGTTAAACGTGATGCATGCATTGGTCCAATCAATAATATAAATATATTTACCCACAGCTCCGTATGCGGACGAATTTCTGTTAAGACTGCTGCAAAGCATCCGCAGCAGCCGATGACGTGTGTTTACTGGTCTGGCAGACGAGGTCCAATTTCATGGCATGGCATTATACAATGTAGTGTTTAATTCGGATGCTGGTCCCCAGGTAACAGATAACGTTGTAACATTGTCAAAAATAAAGTGGAAACTTTACGTTTTATAACGTTGCGACGTTGTATCGTTGTATCGTTACGATGTTATAACTTTGTTCTAGTAACCTTGAAGAATATTTTTTAATTTGGTGCAATTGCCTAAATTGAGTATATTCACCATCTAACTAGGATTGATGAGGGACCACATTCGTCACGTTGGTTGTTCAAAGTAACGTGATAACGTTGTTACATCGTCTTGTAAGCGTCGCGAGGAAACGTTGAGACGTTTCTGGAAGTCTACACAATTACCCTGTTTTTTTTCACAACGTTGTGACATATTGTTAGCTGGGTCGTAGCAGTCGGACGGGTGACCGCTTTGGGCGGCAGACCTTTCTGCTTATGGATTTACGATTTAAATCTGATAAATGATCAAGTCGCTTGCTCGAAAACGTTGAGTAAAATAAACAAGGAATGGTTACCTATATTCTTCAGCTGTAATTCAATAGTGCTACGTGGGTGTAGTAACTAGTTAGTGCATATTATTCGTCATCAGTGAGTGAATACTGGAGAATGTCGGGGTTGGTGCTGGTTTCCGACCGGTCACGAGCTATCATCCGACACAGCCACGGCCCAAAGCAACACACTCATATCGCTACAGCCTCGGCCCAAAACAACACACTCATATCGCCAACACTTTATTAAAACGTTATAATAATGCAGAATGAAGACAAAATACGCATGCATGGAGAAGGCATAAAGACGTATCAGCCGGGAGGGCGTTTGTCCAGTAGAGTGCGCCCCCCCCCCCCCCAAAAAAAAGTTTTTGTTAAAAAGTAGTGATACTCAGGACTAATTTAATTCTCCGAGGCTTGGCGAATTGTATGGCGCCATTTTATCCATATTGGAAGTAGTCAGAGGGTTCCGCAAAAGGGTTAAAGTTTGGGGTGTATTGAACCATCACAGCAATGAAGGATCACTATTTCCATGGGCTCCGGTGAACAGTTGTATCTGTTGGAAGGCATAAATTGAATTGTATTATGCCTTACTCGAATATTGGCCCAAAAATTGTTTAAAAAAATATACATATATTTTTACGAATTTGTTTTTGGAAAAAAATGTATATTTTTGATATCATGGATGGACTGCTGACAAATTGCTGGTACCGATGTTACTTTTAGTCAAAACATCAAGCCTGAAATGCTGGCTAAAATACATAAAAAAATGTGGACAAAAGCTTGGTTCAAGCTAAGACACATTTATGTTGCATTTTTTTGCCATCACTTCAGGTTCCATATTTTGATTTAAAGTAGCATGTCGGGAGCAGAATTTTGTCAGCAGTCCTTTCATATCAAAAATACAAAAATATTGAAATAATACTTTTAGGAATTTATCAAATAATATAAATTGCAAAATTTTGAAAACTATTTTGGTGACTATATTTGGGTAAGGCATCAGAGAAAAATAATAATGTATGCCTTATAACAGGCGCACCGTCCGCCGGAGCCCCATGGAGATAGTAGTCTGTCATTGCTGTAATGGGCAAATACACCCCAAATATTATGCCTTTTGCGGAACCTTTAGACCACTTCCATAAGAAAAAGAAAAATAACACTGTTTAATCGTTAGGTCTCGGAGAACCAAATTAGACCTGAGCGCCACTACTTTTCAACAAAAAATTATTTTGGCCCACTCTAATGTGCCGCGCCGTGTCGCGTGGATCGCTCCGAGTCGAGCGTGGCCGGCGGCACAGGGCACGGACCGCGCCGCGCCTCGCCGCGCCCACAGCAGCTACTGCACGCCAGCCGGCGGGCCTCACAGGATCGAAGAAAAGCTGGAGACACTCGAATGAGCGCCCAGAGAAATCGATGGAAAATGTACGTGCACGATCGTGAAGAAATTGACTGTCACATCTCTCCTTGACTCGCGCCGCGCGCACCCATATGGCCTCGCACACACCATGAGGGCCAGCAGGCCCGGTATATCGCATATCGGCTGCCGACGGCGCATGGAAGTAAGTGTCGCGACGGCGGCCCGGCGTCCGGCAAGGCGGAGGGAAAGCGACCGACAGAGCGGACCGCCGGCTGCGGCTCCATAGAGCAGTAGGCTGGCCGGCTGCGGCTCCCCGCGACCTGCCCAGCCGCTGGAGCGGGGCGCATGGAGGCGGCGGCAGCGGTCGTGGAGGCGGCGGCAGCGGTCGTGGAGGCGGCGGCAGCGGTCGTGGAGGCGGCAGCAGCGGTCGTGGAGGCGGCACCAGCGGTCGTGGAGGCGGCACCAGCGGTCGTGGAGGCGGCGGCAGCAGTCGTGGAGGCGGCGGCAGCGGTCGGGTCGGGCTGATCGGGCCGGCAGCGGCTCAGCAGCAGAGCCGGGCAGCAGTACATGTCCGAGCCACTGGCCGTCCAGAGGTGCCACCGTCCGATCCCGGCCACACCCGGCAGTATCGCCGCCCAGGCCGAGAGAGGGAGGGAGAGAGAACGAGCGAGAGGGAGGCTGATATCTACGATGCCGCACGGTCACGCGTCCCTCTACAGGCTAGTGTCCCGTTAGCGAAGGCAGAAGATATCACATTGAACATAACACTCCCAGAGCATCCGGGCTGAACCGAATTGAGTAGTGTGGGCCGCGGGCGCCACCGCGCACCGAGCGCTGCCTGGCAGGAGGCGACCCGCCGTCTAGCGGGGGCCCCAGCCGACATTGTTAAGTCCGTGAAACTGCCGCTTGAGAGCGCCACTGTCGGCCCACTGCGAGCTCAGGTGAGTGTCGTCCATGTCGCGCTCTAGCCGCTGAAACGCAGAGGAGGCGCGCGCACAGCGCAGTCAGCACCACCGTCACGTAGCCGACCACAGACACACGTCAGAGCAACGCGGGACAGTGAGGCCCGCACCGCCAGGTTTACAGACGTGCGACACACCGGCAAACGTGCCAATCAAGGGTCCCAGCTTTCAAATACTAAGCATTGATAGTGAAAAACAGAATCATGTGGTATTCACTAATTATATGCATCTTAAACACTGATAAAAATAATTTAAGTGTAATGTATTTAGTTTTGGGAGGACTTTAGCACGTTGAGGCTATCCAGCGCTCTGTCCCGTATCTATAATTAAAAACATGAAAACGTGGGACATGGGGTAGATAACATAAATAATAACAATGAAAACATAAATCCAACAGAGCTGGTCACAAGGGCAATCATTTAAACACTGTGTGGAAGGGGAGGGTAGCGGAGGGGGCGACCAGGCACGGCCCGTCAAGCGTTAGGCATATCCGATATCACAGCAGAACACAGCAGACGGCGGGGGGACGGAGCGGTGACGGGACGGGGGAGGGAGCGGTGACGGACCGTCACAGTGGACGGGGGGAGACGAGAACAAAACGAACAATACGACGAGAATAAGATGGCAATTATTTCTAACTTTTGTTTTTTACACTGTAAGGAGGCCATCTAACTTACCCAAACAGAAATAAAGTGCCAATCTTACACGAGTACATCCATAGATCAGCACGGAGGCCGCTGTCCGGATCTGCAGAAAAGCGGCATACCGGGAAGCCGCCAGCACGACATGCATCCTACCACCCAGTCACAGTATAGCCGATGAACATATTGAGCTCTCCACAGGCCACACGCACACCCAGAAACAAACAAACAAATGCATTGACGAAAACACGGCACTGGCAAGTCAGCCTGGCCACTGTGCAGACACTAGAGACACACACGGACGGCCGGTGAGAGCACAGAGAACAGCGATGGCCCGCCGGCTGTGACCACTTGCCTGGCGGCCGGGCGCGGCGCCAGCGGCCGACGCTACGTCTCCACCGGCGAGATGGTGCTGGTGGCGCTGTAAGCACACACGCACACACGCACACGCACGCAGAGAGAACCACGCGGGCGGCCGTCAGTCGGCTCGGCGCCGCAGTCTGCCAGAGGGTCGCCGCAGACGCGCAGTCTCACAGTCACAAGCAGTCGCCCCCTGATTGTACAGTCGCCCCCATACATAGCCGGCCAATCGGTGCTGTACGCAGCGGAATTCAAAGCAACTAGGTTAAGCCCCCCCCCCGTGATGCATCGGGGGCGAGCTCAATACGATTTTTTTATTCCGCTGTATGCAGCACCAATTAGACCGTAAGTTCAGCACTTTTGCCGAACAGGCTATTGAAGGATAATACTGAACCGTCACCCGCAAAAGACCTGTTCGGCAAAAGTTCTGAACTTACGGTCTAATCGGTGCTGCATGCAGCGGAATTTGTAAAAAAAAAATTGTATTGAGCTCACCCCTCAGTTCAACGTCAACGAATCCCAGAAAGAGGTCATATTGCAAGTCATTTAACGTGCTATGACTATGAAAATCAGACTATGTCAGACGTTCCCGTCAACTTGATTTATTCCAAGAATATCGGTGAATAAGTTGTTTTTCATAAAATAAATGACATGCAAAGACATTAGATACGCATTTCTAGACAAAACAGCATTCACTTTATTTTTTTACTGAGTATAATTGATTGCTTATTAAATTGTGATGGTCAAAAGTTCCAATTTCGGGGCACTAGAGGTCACCGAAATTTTTGAGGATTTCAGGATTTTGAGGATTTGGTGACAGAATCAATAAATTTGGAAAAATTACGAAATAAAACGACTTCCTTGTACTCCCATCAATGTTATTCCAACAACAGAAGACACAAACAAGTTGTGTCATGACTTCTTGGCGATAATGACAGACTAAGGCCGGCTTGCACCATGGTCCATGACCTTGCAGAAATGCCCCAGGCGATATCTCCAAGGCATTGCTTGGATCGCCGTAAAACTTTTACATTTCATTTCAGCTCCCCATATTACCCTACATCCCAATTTTGATCAGCACCAGTGACGGCGGTGTCACTTTGCAATTTCTTTGGTAGTTTTGTCATGGAACGCCAGGTACTAGGTCTTGTGATCAGGTACAAGGTCACTAGATCCTTGCCATCTCGATCTCCTGTGGCACATAGTCTGATTTTCATAGTCATAGCACGTTAAATGACTTGCAGATCCTACGCTGAGGTATACCAGATCACCAGGTGCTGTGATAAGGTAGGTCAGGTCGGCAGGCCGCTGCTCACCTGGTGGAGGCGGCGGGGGCGGGGGCGGGGGCGGTCTCCGGGTGCTCAGTCGGCTCTATGGGCGGCAGCAGGTGGCGCCGCGCGCCGCCGCTCGGCAGGCGGCCCGGCTGCAGGTAGCGGCTGGGCGGCCGCGTCTCACCACCCACCTCCTCCATCTCGATCTCATCGCCGCTCCTGTGGCACAGCGGCGACCACGCACACACGCACAGACGGAGGGAGAGCTGTCATTGAGGCACCGGAACGGCGCGCCGACCACACACAGACAGAGGGAGAGAGCTGTCACTGAGACACCGGAACAGAGCACCGGCCACATAGACAGAGGGAGAGAGCTGTCACTGGGGCACCGGAACAGAGCGCCGGCCACAGAGATAGAGGGAGAGAGCTGTCACTGGGGCACCGGAACAGAGCGCCGGCCACACAGACAGAGGGAGAGAGCTGTCACTGGGGCACCGGAACAGAGCACCGGCCACACAGACAGATGGAGAGAGCTGTCACTGAGGCACCGGAACAGAGCACCGTCAGGCGTCAACTAACCAGCTGTACAGAGCGGCCCGACTGACATCTGAGCTACAAAGGGGCCCGACTGACACACTCAGCTATACAAGGCGGCCTGACTCGACACACTCAGCTATACAGGAGCCTGACTAACACACTCAGCTATACAGGAGCCTGACTGACACACTCAGCTATACTGAGCGGCCTGACTCGACACACTCAGCTATACAGGAGCCTGACTAACACACTGAGCTATACAGGAGCCTGACTGACACACTGAGCTATACAGAGCGGCCTGACTCGACACACTCAGCTACAAAGGACAGCTTAGCATACGGATCTAACATGGGTCTTACTGACACGTTGAGCTATTTGTCGATTGATGGTGCTGACTGGCGGTTAAGCTCAGCAATTCGTTATCAGCATGTAGCCAGCTTCAATGCATTAAGTTCAACTACGTCTATACTACCGACACCATTTCGACTAAATACCTTTCAAACTACTCCTCAAGAGTTACGATAACGATTGAATCACCTATGCAATTTTCTACTCAAACTACGGCACTGTACTTGAGTGTACTAACTACTTCAAATACCAGATAACCTAAAGCACGCAAACGTCCTGAGCAGTCTGAGCGTGTGATCCATACTAGCGCTGGCGACCTAGCTGCTCCATCACAATGAGCAGTGAGCACACTGCATCCCTTGGAAGGCAGCTGTTTTGAGAGACAGGCTGTGTGAGCTACATGCAGCGACGTTCGAGCACGGCAGGACGGCGATCAGATGCCAACAGAGCAGAGCCAGGCAGGCAGGCAGGCAGGCAGGCAGGCAGGCAGGCAGGTAGGCAGGCAGGCAGGCACAGACAGCTGCGGCAGGCATGCGTAAGGCGGCGGCGGCGGCGGCCCGCTCGAGCGCCGCTGCACGGCTGGTCCGGCCGCCGCCGCCGCTGCTACCACCACCACTACCACCACCGCGCCGCTCACCCCAGATTGGCCACTTGGTTTGCCGCAGCTATTCGGAGCGCGTTCGGCCCGATATTCGATGCAAAGCTGAATGAAGGGATCCACTGGGATTCCCAATCCACTGTTGTAATTTGTCGTGGGATTCGCTTGAATCATAGATCTAGCATTGCGTTTTGCTGAGAGATCCTGTGGGATCATAGATTCTAACTTCAGATTCATGCACATGTATCTTACCAAGCAAGTTCAACAGATATCAATAAATCGTGAGAAAGTTGCATTGGCCAGCCAGAAAGAGAGAAAGAGAGAGGGGGAGCAGAACGGGTGAGTGTGGGGCAGAGTGGCCGGCCCGGGGTCTGCCCTCTGCAGCAGGAGGGGGAGGGGGTCTCACCACCCACGCCCAGTTCTGGTGGCTGGCGCCGTCTTCCGAGGAGCCCTGCTCTGACCCGTCGGCGGCCGACAACAGACCGACCGAGCTGCAGCCACACCGCCAGCCGCCGTCAGAGGTCACAGGTCAGTCTGAGGTTACAGGTCAGACTGAGGTCAGACTGAGGTCAGACTAAGGTCACACTAAGTTGAGAGGGTCAGGCTGAGGTCAGGGTCAGACTAGAGTCGGGCTGAGATCAGACTGAAGTCAGGCTGGGGTCAGACTGTGGGTGACAGCCGACCGACACAAGGCACAGATCAGACTGTAGAAGTGTGAGAGTCGGCTGTTAGTCTCCTTAGCGGCCGGTGCACAATGTTCCCGGAGCCCAGATTAGAAACTCATAAACCACTTTTGCGACCTTAACCCGCCATTGGCTGGGGGGGGGGGGGGCGTAAAACGATATTGGGGCTATTGTAGAATATCATACATGATCTTATTCGCACTCGATAACAATAAATTAAGGTTTTTACTTGAATTGTCATCGAGTGTGAATACAATTCGGGCTATTTCTGAGAGCTTATAGGATTTGCAATTCGGAAACAATCAGACGAAATCATACAGATTCAAAGAATTTTCGCAGAGTTGCGATATCCTGAATGGTTTATACATGACATTCATATGTCAGCTAGAAAAACTTGTTTCACGAAAACTAGGAAAAAAGAGAAACGCCAAAGAAATGCTTAGTTTTACCATATACCTAACGAAAGTTTGACGAGCTTTAAAAAGGTGTGCCACGATGAGGTTGTAGGGGTGGCATTTACGTATTCGAATACGATATCGAAAACTTTGATAAACACAAACCCAGAAATGAAAAAACACTGGCGTTTAAACGATTCCCTGTAAGGTGTGCCCTAACAAAGCATAGGTATGTTAGGGAAACGGGAAGGGATTTAGAGAAGAGAAAATACGAACATCGAAGGGACATGCGAGTAGGAAATAAGAAAAGCGCAATTCATTGTCATGTAAGGAGTTATTAACATTCATTAAATTTCGACAAAGCCGGAATTGTGTTCAGCTCAGATGATTACATCAAACGCATTGTAGCAGAATACGCATTAACCCGCACCGTGCCGGGGGGTGTTTTGACACACCCCCCCCCCCCCGCAGGGGGTTTGGGG
>JARBER010185785.1:0-15089 GCA_030265075.1 Balanus glandula | reverse complement strand
CCAATGTCTACCCAAAATGTATTCATATTTATAAACATTGAAATTGAAGTTTTATTAAAAGGCTGTAACACCGATTTCGGGCGGCATAATTTACGTCCGCAAAACTTTCAATAGCATTACAGCAATGCAAATTCGGCCCCTGACTGCAGTGGCCTGATTTTTTAGTCAAATTCAGGTATACGGTTATCTATAATTGCACACATCGCACAATATCGCCAAATAACTAGAGAGGTGGCCGACTTATTGTTCCGCCCCATACAGCTCACCCATAAAGTCAGCATCCAGGTCCTCCTCTTCCTTGCATTGAACCTCAGTGTGACAGCGTTTGAACACTTCCCGTTCAGAGGAATCTGTAACACATAGATAAGAAGAACTCACGTAAATCACGAAGACGTTAAATATCAACTACTTAAAACAAAAGGAATCGAAAACGGCGCTGCCCATAAATCCTAGGCTTTGGCAAGGACTGGTTTTATACCCACATAATCTAACCAATACCCCGCAACCATGATGAAGAGCGTGAGATGAACGCACACGTGTTCCAGCTTAATGGTAGTGTGCCCACCAAAAACGCTTACATGGAGTTGCTGACAAAGGTCTATGCTACGGAACATAGAACATATTTTTTTATATAAATTTAGCCATTACTTCATTTTCTCAGGTTCACTTTTGATGCTGAGATATTCCGAGAGCGCCACAATCAGTACGGTATCACACAATCATCCGGTGGGCGCTCGAGTCTTGGGTACTAGAAGTAAGGAAATGCTGGGCTATATTACCAACGTAACGGTGCAAATGTGAGTCACACTCTCCAATTTCGCGGAAAATGGCGTATGGCGTTCTTTTGGGGGCGGATTTATATTTTATCATTTGTATGGTCGTCAGATCACGGGGTCACAAGATATAGGTCAGCGAAAATGTATATGAATGTCAAACATACAACTACATATTGTTATGCTAGAATTGTTTTAAAATGTAATTCACTTAGAATAAACTCAATTAAATACAAAAACAAGTAATGAAGTCTCTACTCCATGCATACAGGCAAGTTACCGACTATCATGAATGATACACGTCATTTATCACACTAACACGAATTATGAAGCAGCATTAGCACAAAACTACGTTCAAAAGTTCTTAAAATAATTATAAAAAAATTGTCTCAACCATTTCATGATCTCTCAAACAGACATGTCCCGAAATCCAGACAAGATCAAAATCTAGGGTCCCTAGAATCCAAGATCCGTGATCTTGTTGGTTTCTGGATCCTGCGCGATGATTTTGTCGCGGGATCCTGTGTATCTTGGATCCAGGAAAATGATTTGTCGTGACATCTTGTGGATCTTGGATCTTGATCTGATGGGGCTCTTGATCCCACCTGTTTCAAATGTTGCATTTTTTACTTTTTGTGGTGATAATATATAAGCAGGCATGTATTGCATGTTTTTAACTCTCACACTCAGTGTCATTGGTGTAATATTTACATGTGTCAAAATCCAAAACATAATCAAGGATCTCTAGGATTCCAAATCTGAAATATTGTTGGATTTTGAATTATCTAGGATCATCCTGTCGTGGGTTCCTGTGTATCTCGGATCCTGAAAAATTGTTATTCGTGGGATCCTGTGCATTTTGGATCTTGGAAACTGTATTTCACTTGACATTGTATCCTGTTAATCCCCTCGATCCTGGAGAGTTTGTTGTGGGACCTTGTGGATCTAAGATCCATTTTTTATAACGGCGCATGTCTTCTCTCAATGATTGAACTTAAGTTCAACTTCAACTGACGGAAAAAAGGTGTCATTTTTCTCGTCTATGGTCTTAAACGCTACGCAGTCATCTGAGTATGCCACGCCGTCAGCTGATTAAATCAAATGATGTAACCGCTTCTGATGCGTATTGTAAATTTGGCACATGCTCAAAAATGTCAAACTTTTACTTTCAATGAGCAGAGCCCTGTTCGGCATCTAAGAATCTTATAGAGCATTTAATAATCTTCGAATGCGCATGAGCAGTAACGCAAATTGAGCTTACGTAGACGCTAACTGTCAAATGACATAAAAAGTATGACGTCATCGCCGATTCTGTCTTCATAATATCTAAGCATAGAACTTCTGGATAAGCCCGATCTCAGAACGTCAGTGACGTCAACAAGGAGATGTCGTCACTCGTCATCCTAAGCGGAAGCCATTCTTAGTTGCCGAACAGGTAACTAAGGTAACCCAGGTAACGTAAAAAGCAACAAAAAAATGCCTACCTTCGTCTACTGACTGAAAGTCTGTAATATTGGGGTTCCATGGAAGCTGGATTTCTGTATCCACAACACAGCGAGCCCTGAAATGGAGTAAAACATATAAAACCATAACGGAAGTTGCAAAAGAAGACACAACATATTCGGCAAACACATTTGAAGCAACAGAGTCCCAGCATTGTCTATCTAGTGTCATACAAAAGAAACAAACTACTCAACTTATAGACAGAGACAGATCAAAATAAAACAATAACCATTGCTCCTTGAAGCCCAGGGACCAGAATTATCTATGAGTGCCTTTGTCATATCTTTCTGAACCTTGAGGCTCGAACATATGTATTACGGATTCGACGACCTGAAATAAATGGCATTTTCGAACATTTCAAAGCATTTAAACGCAGCTTTCACTTCCAATGCATTTTGTTTACGTTATTGATTACTATCTACCACATTTTATACTGAGGGGTAAATTGTCACATCATCATATTCCTTGTTCCTGCCTCTCTCGGATAAGATATGGGGTGCTCCACGATAAAACGACAAAAACAAAGTGCAAAAAGACCATGACACCGATTTCGACCGAAATTGGTGTCTATGGCCATCTGGGGTGCAGAAGCGAGCCATGGCAATTTGGCCTCAATCCAAGTAGTGGTTCCGAAGATATTGCCTCAAGCATTTTAAAAAGGTCACTGTGCAGTGTGCAGGTCAATATTTATCAGCCCATATGGCGTGTAATATACTAAGTAATGTAAATTTGTTATTAGAGATGCAAATTTCAGGACCACGGAGCCGGTGCCGGCTCAAAATTTAGGCCCGGCGGGCCTGATGCTGTGTCTGAGCCAGGCTTGCCGATCTCATGCCATTCAGGCCCGGCGGGCCTGATGCTGTGTCTGAGCCAGGCTTGCCGATCTCATGCCGGGCTCAGCACAAGTTCGGGGGTGAAATTATGGTGAAACGTATGATGCTGTAGACATGCATGCTGTTGCTTGCCGGGCCTGGTCGGTTCTGCCACATGTGGCCGGGCCTGATGCCGGTCCCAACTCATGATGGGCTGTGACGGGGCCGGTGCTGGTTCCTGTTTTTGGAGAAATTTTTGCATCTCTATTTGTTATTCGAACTTACATTACTATAATGCCTAAATGTATGCCATAAGAATTGCTACGAGCTGTTTGGTAACATGAATTTTTTTCATTGTATGAAATTCCCAAATTTGGTATGTTTTCGAAACTAGAACTTGTTTTGATACATTTTTTCAAATGCCTATCTATTTTTTCGCAATGATATTCTTGCGTGCAAGGAATTGCCATTTTAACTGCTATATACTACTCATAAAACTTCATTTGCAAACTTTAACTGAAGAAAGATAAAAAAAATCAATGAACGTCATGCTGTTTCTGTCATCATGGCACGTTGAATGAAATGCATATTGCATAATGACCTCTTAATGACAGTATATGACTTTGACCTCAAATTTGACCTTCATGATGATGTTATCTTTCTTTAAACTTGTTTTCAAAAGGGGAATTGGATGGCATGAATAAAGTCGGTTTTAAACCTTTAGATAACAAATGAAGATGTCATTGACAATCAGCCACGATTTAAACACGTTTAAATGTAAATTCCTAGCAAAAAGTTGTAAAGATATGTAGCGTGCCCAGTACCCATATAGCGCATATTTGGAAACTTGACCTTGAACATTTATTTTGACCTTAGATCTGTCACCAAATACGATATTTAATTAATTATGCGTAGCATTCAACGGGTCGTGACGAAACTAACACGATTAATTTAGTTTTACCTTTTTAGCTTTACTCAGTCAAACGTTATTAAGAAATAACATATTTTCGTAAAAATAGCAAGAACAATGACTATAATGCTATATATCACTCAACGTGTATTGACGATACAAACAAAATGACGTTTAATGCACTCTTGTAGCTTTTTGCAGTAAACGTTATTGGCGATGAACTATTTCTATACATAAAATAGGAAGTGAAATGGCAATATTTGATATATTTATGGGCAAATAGCCATCCATTTCATTTTTCCACTTAATTGAAATATCCTTGCATGCAACGATAACATAACGAAAAAATAGATATACGTTTGAGAAAAGGTATAAAAAAGCTTGAAATTTCGAAAACGTACACAAATTTTCAATTTTCGAAAATAAAAAGCAATATTGTTGTACAGCTCATTGCGATTCTGATGTATAATAATTAATACTCAAATAAGTTTATTAATTAACCGCCATGTTGACTTGTTAATATTTACCTGCACTGTGAACTTTGTAAAATCCGTGAGGCAATATATCCAGAAACATTGCTTTAATTGACCCCATAAAAATGTCATGGCTCGCTTTAGCGCCCCAGATAACCCTATAAGCCAATTTCGGTCTAAATCGGTGACATTATGATGTCAACCCTCTGTCGATTTGTCGTGTAATGTCCCATCTATCTGCCTTGGTCCTGATGCAAATTTGTATTTTGAGATATAATGAAAAAACGTAGTTGGATGCTTGACCTTGACATACATTTTGTTGACCTGTATCTTGTGAACCCGTAGCCTGACAGCCAAAATAAAAAAATATAAATCAGCATCCTGAATAACCCCACACACTACTTAACAGCAAAATATGAGAGGGATTGGTTCCCATGCCGTGGTGATCCTTCCTGAAATTAACCAATGCAACAAAATTATTTCACTGATATATTTTGATACCCTGCATTTTATTTGCCTGTGACGACACTGTGTTAGTTTTCCCAAGCTCTAACACGCATTATACGTTAGAGATTACCACTAGGCGCCCAGATCCAGCAACATGAAACAAAAACGTTTTCAAACAACATCCCATGGCAAAAAAAAACTGCATACTTTGCCCTATTTTTCGCCACCTGTATCCGCCAATGACAACATTTTGCATAGTGTTTAATGTAGCAATGTAGATCATGCTGTAAGGAATCGAATGTCGCTTTCCCGAAGATAATCGGTAGAGCAGTTTCCTAGATAAGAAGGGGTCGAATTAGCCTCTCCTCCCATCGGCAGCGTCTTCATCCCGTCAGAAATAGGGTTTACCCTCGCCACCGTAGGGGGTGGAAGCCCCATGTTTTTTTATTGTAAATAACTCACATTAATATCAACAGATTGCGATGAAACATGCGGTAACCTTTTTTAACAAGTTTACACATAATCTGAGAATTTAGAAATTCAATTTAATGACTCGTGACATTTGACCAGTTCCTAAAGATCATTGCAGGCGCAAATGGCGTCCTAGGGTGCTGTTCAGGAACGTATGCAAATGTGCTACAACGCGCCAATTATAGTCTCCACCACAGAGTTCGTGATCTCCGTTGACCTTTTCAGAGGCCAACTGAGGTTAATAACCTCCGATCGATGACCTAAGCTGCCTTTTCTCTGCCTTTACTGGCAGTTTTTTGTGACGCTGATTTCAAATTTGACATCCATTTAACGTTACCATTTATTGTGCTGGGTCATTCACGGTCACGGGGTCATCACAGGCCAACCGAGGTCAATGATCTAAGAACATTACCTTTTTGGAATTTGGAAGTCCTTAAGACTTCCAAATTCTTTAAGACTTGAGTTTCTGAAGCTCATTTCGAAGATGGTGCCCATTTATCATTCTAAGATGATTTTGTCACAATTTTCGGCCGATATTTGTTTAATTTCAGGCCAACCGAGGTCAATGATCTAAGAACATTTAGTGCACATTTACTGTATGACTTCCGGGTCATAAACTTGACCTCAAAGGTCACTAAATAGCCCAGGACCTTAAAATTAGGTATAGACAGTTTTATGTCGTCACAAGCAACACGGTCGTTTTTCAATCGAAGCTGGAGCTCAATTTAGAGCGAAACGCACGCTGTCCCCCCCCCCCCCCCCGTAATTATGTCCCACCCAGGCGAAGGTTAATTGAGGAGGCGCTGTTCAAAAGGCATTAACAATATTGTTGTATTTGGAAAAGTTAAGGGCGTCGTTAGATCCTCTGTGCGCCGGGTGATGATGGCGCCACGGCAGCGGGTCCCAGAGCCGTATTCACTGCAGACACAGCCCAGAGTCTTATATCGCAGGCACGCATTGGTACGACCTCTCCATGTTAAATACACGTGTGAAACTGAACCAATATTACCACGGCTAAAGTAGACTTACATGTACTGATCCTCCTCCGGAGTAAATCCGAAGAACCCATAGGACACGGGTGACAGTCTGCTGTCCTGCTGCTCCTTGTCCTGATGTTGCCGGGCTTCGTCCACTGCGGACTGGTACCGTTCTGCTGCCGCCGCTGCTGCTGCTCTTGACACTTCTGCTACTGCTGCCGCTATTGCTGCTGCTGTTGCTGTTTCTGCTGCCTCTTCTGCTGCTGCATTTGACGCTGCTGCTGCTACTTCTGCTGCTTTAGCTGCTGCAGCAGCAACTGCTGCTGCTTGTTCTGCTGCTGCTTTTGCCGCTACTGCTGCTGCTGCTCCTGTATTCGCCACTGCTTCTGCTTCATGTGCTGCTGCTTCTGCTTCTCGTGCTGCTGCTTCTGCTGTTTTTGCATCTGCAGCAGCAGCAGCTACTGCTTCCGCTTTTGCTGCTGCGGACGACAGGCACTGAAACAAACCACCATAACATACTCCGTTAACGACATAGAGGAGAGTAGTGTATGTTCCGAAACGGTACATACAATGAACACTTAACGCCACCATTACCAGAATCCGAGCATTCTCTGCAAGCAACACATCATCATAGCAAGAACAGCTAGACAGATGCAAAGTAACCACCACTCACCTCGCCCCACGTGGACCCGGTCTCAGTCGCCGTGTTTTCCGTCGGTGGCTGGACTTTGTTCTGGTCAGCACCGCGGTGGCACTGCGTAGAGCGTCGGGTCGGTCCCCAGTCGTCATCGGTGTCAGCGGGCGGGGTTCGAGGTCGCTTCTTCTGTCGGGCTGGCCGTGACATAGGTGGCGCCAGCGGAGCCGGCATGGTTGATGGTCGGCGATATCTGGACGGAGAACACACAGCCAACTGTTTAGCACAAGGTAACTCACTATCAATCTCCAACTTGGAGCTGTCTTTCGTTAATTGTGGAGTTAAGTAATAGTTATAGTACATGCATCATTATCAATATATGTAGTGGCACTGGGAACCTAAGGACAGAAGGTGCCCTGCTTAAACTGTCGGCATCGCCATGGATTGAGCACGGCCATTGGCGTGTACCAGCTGATGGCTTCGCCCAGTTCCTGCATATTACTGGGCGTAATCCGTCTCCCAGCTGCCTGCAATGTTGTGACGTCACGTGCGACGTGCCACGATGACCGCTGTACGGCGACAAGGATGAAGCATTGTTGTATGAACATGGAACAATGCAGGGCTTGTTTGACAAGCCCTGCATTGTTGTGATGTGACATTGTTACGTGTAGCGACACTGCTCTGCTGAGCCGCTCTGTCCCTCTCTCCGGCCGTCGCCGCCGCTCGGCCGCCCAGTCAATCGGTCAAGTGGCCACCTTCTAAGGTCACGTGATGGGAGGTGGGGTCGGCGAGACTGTGTGTTTGCGTGGAACTCTGACCGGGCTAGCTTCAATATAGACGTGTGCTGAGAACAGTGAGTATGAAGGGTGAAGAACTGAACGGAGGTCCGGACGCAGATTTAACATAAATATATGTCTTTGAAATTTGGTGTCAGCATTGTTCGTATGTAGTTGTATGACACATATTCCGTTTTGTGGTGGTGGTAAAAACAATCGGCAATCGAGGTAAATAGCTGGAAAATAAAAATTCGACAACACAAAAACACGATGATAGTACCTGTCTAGATCACTACCTACTCAATAAACATATTAATTATGCATAATGCCTATACCTACATTACATTACCGTATATCAAGCACTAAACAGCACAGAAACCTGAACCAGCTTCACAATGCGCATTACACGAGGCAACCAACCACTCGCTGAAACCACAAACAGGAGTGCAGGTGGCAGCCTTCAATAGATGCCATCTGCAACATGGGCATTACCTATGTATGTAACATAGGACATTTCATATTGGATGTTCATGATATTGTTACGCAAAGCAGTCACTTGGTTTTCAATTATCAGAAGAACATTTTGTAAAACTTTACTGGGCATGTTCGCAGCAAACTGACGGTCTAAAGTTTGAAACGTCGATTTTTGGGCTATCATTCTTTGTCTAATATCCACCTCCTTCGGAAATAGTGACGTCCTCTCAACGTTCATCACACTATTGCAAAAAGCAATTTCAGGACACTGCTACTATACATACTATATCTGGCCATTGCTCTTGTCTACAGACTGTTCTGTGCCTGGCCCATCGCTTTACGCTACATATTATAAGTCTTGACCGTGGGCTCTACACTACAACGTATATAGCCCTAAGCCCGTGGCTAATTTTCAGACTGTACTTAGGTTCTACAACTTGACTACTCTTTACCTACAGACTAATATTATACGTCCATATGTTTCGTGGTAGGTACCCTTTTCATGTTGAGCTTACTTTCTTTGTCGGTCCATTGCAGCCACTTCAAAATTCAGGATGGCAGCTGAGTTAAAATTGTAAATGCACGTTTCGGGACGTCAACGCTGACGGCATATGTGATCGAGTCGTGTTCTGTTCAGTGTACCTACCAATGATGTTCAAGCGAAAGAAAACGTTCGTTTAATGATATTTATCAAAAGAATAATGTGACGCTACTTTGCCAGAAACATTAACAGTAAAAAGAAATGTCACTGAATAATGATAATAACCCAAACTTGCACAACATTTCACTGTCATTGACTAATATGTCGCGATTCATTGGCGCTTATGGTAATAATGGAGGTAATTTTAATACAAAGTGTTGTTATTTAATGTATCTTATATTCGATTTCGTCAAGTTTCGAGTTAACCAGGTGACTACCCAGAGGTCAAGTTTTGACCCTAGTTTGTTAAGTTATGGGGAAAATCCTTGAAAATATAAACATCTAACTTTACACAAAGCTGGTGAAATTGTGATGCAAACTTGTGTGTGCCGAAATTCAGAGCATGCTGGGTAACTGAAAAGTTCAGCATAGTATGCACATTTTTCAGTCTGGTGTCCAGTCCAGGTAAGTAACGCACATCAAACATTTGCTTCTGAAATCTGAATTCTGCTGGATACAATGATCAGATGGTGGGGTCAAGGTTGTGTAAGCAGGTTAGATCCAATATTACTTTACTAATAAGGTTTACCCATTAGGGAGAAACGGGAGCCAGCGTGACGGCACGCAGCGGTTGGTAGCAATAGTTTTTAATATGGCAGCATATGCTTTACAAAGCGATCACTGTCCTTTTCCCTTTGTTTTACAGTCATGACTTAAACCTCTCAAAATTGATATTTATATGCGTATTGACAGCAAATTAGATATGCATTTCACCAAACAATAAGAATAGCTGAATCCGAAATATAACTGAGTTTTGCTTTAGGTGTTAAACTTATGTTATCCTTCGGTAAAGTTTGTGCTTTTAACACACAATCAAGCGGGATAAAGGAAATCTGCCCCCAATGTGACGTCACAATGAAGGGATCCTGGGATTGGTGGACAGGGGCTGGGTTAGACCATCTGGCCATTATAGCATCCCATTTTTAACAACTACTGTGATGTCACCAGTGCACACCTGCTGTGGCAAGCTGCTTGCTGGGGAAGATGACCCAATACTGATCTGGCCAGCCAATTATGAGCCAGACAGCCAATGAGAAATCCTGAGATGAAAACAAACACCAAAGTGCTGGAAGTACTAATCATCAAACACTGCAGTCTACTTGATGTTAGAGTCTACACTACAGCCAGAGAGCCAGTGACATCAACACTGTATAATGTGTATAACCTGCCCTACAGCAATGGCTACATGAAATGCCTGGAGTTCAGCAGCCCCTGGGCTTGGGTGAGGTCAGGGCCTGTGCAACAAGCTCTGAGCACTGTTCACAGGACCTGCGGTGTGCTGAGGTGTCTGCAGAGCGGCAGTGCAGCCGGGTAGTGACGTCATGAGAAAGGTGCATGCCACAGGGACAAGGAAAACAATTTGTAGGTACTCAGTTTTACTGGAAGGGAGTGATGGTGTTAGTTCAAGCTTTTTTATCTTTACTATCCATTTAATTTCCCATCCTTGTTAAATTTATTCAGTGAGGTATCATACCCTTATGTTGAAACCCTTGTAATGGTTTTACTTTCCTGAACAGAATAATGTAGCTTGTGAAATGTGACTCATTTTGTCCTAGGTGGTAAGAAGCCAGGAATAAAATTAAAAAATATGCATGTTTAGTTTTACCCATAGCATAAATAGCATCAAAACCATGGGTAGGATAAGGTGCAACACTATAATTCCTATCTCAATATTTGCTCCAGCCATAAATAATTTTGAAAATGTCACTAGTGAGCATTAATTGTAACATGTTTACACTGCAGAGGGGTTCACCACTAGAGGGTGACCGTTCGGGAAAGGAGACCTGGGGCTATGTGAGAAAGTGGGTCCATATTTTGGTCATGTGACTTAGCGTAAAGTTTTTTGAGCTTCCCTTTTTTTAAAGTATACCCGAGGTGATAGAGCGTCTGTGTTTTTACGGGATATACTTTACTGAACATACATCATAGTAAAACCACATGACCATCAAACAAAGCATCCAAGATGGAGGGCCATTTGCCCCCAGGGCTCCTGTCCCGAACGGCCACCCAGAGCTTGTGATGACGTTGAGTGGGTGGGGCTTAAGGTCTGTGGTAGCCCGCCGCACCACAGAGCCTGTGAACAGCACTCTGCTTAGAATGGGTTCTGACCTTGGAAACCTATCCACCCTAAGCATTCAGACCTAAGCATCAAAGCAAAAAAATGCAGTGCAAATGTGCAGCTCTCACAGCAGTGGCGGCGGATTTGATTTTGACATGTGGGGGAAAGACTTCGATAAAGTCAGTTTACGTAGTCATATACTCGTAGCTTAAACATATTGGTTAAACTATTTTAAGGAAAATTAATGGTAAGGACGATGTCATATCGTGGCTTAGAGTGACGATCTATGAGGGTTGCCAGAGCCCGGAAATTAAGTAATAGTAACATAGAATTGCATTGCAACACAGTATAGATACCTGCTTGCTATTTAGCGCGCGGCGCGGAAATTTTACGAATTTGACTGAAAAAAAGGCTCAGAAATATAAGCCGTAAGCATCGTTCTTTGAGAAATCTTAATTTCAAAGTTCTTCATTCGATTCAGCGTTACGACGAACCAAAGAAGTAAGACAATGATGAAGTGTTCGGTAAGACGATCGATGACGTGACTAGAGTTCTACACTATCCCCATGGCTGGCCGTACCCTATGGCTAACGGGGCGGGCGGACCAGAAAATCTCTAGATCACGGCTGTGGCTGTGGTTGTGTCTGTGGTCTCCCCAGGTGTTTAAAAGCAAAATGCATCGATCTATCGAAATCTGAGAAATTACAATAACGAAGTGTTCCTGGACGCTTGAACCACGAAGCTACGCGCCCTAACTCAACTACAATAGCTTCTGAGTGTTTGTGCTTCATTCGTTTTGCTACTATTTGTCTGGAAAATCCGCTCGGTGCTGCCAACGGCTGGCTGTTCACCTTTGGCAACGGCTGTGACCGGTTGTGGCTGTGGGTCTATGGCTGTGGGGCGGGTAGGCTGTAGAAAAGTGCAGCCGTGTAGAACTCTTACAGTCGTGACGCCGCGAAGCGGCGTGTACATTCTTTTGTGACTTTTTAGGTTATTGTGATTCAAACTGATATGATGATCTACGGCCTTTACAGTCACACTCGTGGCAAATTTTATTGAGCAAAACGACACAAAGTTGTTGTCTGATCTGATAAGTCAACAATCATGAGGCTTGGCTATGTGATAACTGAGGAATCGAATAAAGCAAACACTTCCACGATCGGACAGTAGGATAAGATCGTTTTTAGTCACACAGTTCTTTTAGTTTGAAAATGAGGGTCAGTGCTTTTTTCCACTACTGAGGGTGCGAAGGATACGGTTAAATGTTGATGCGAGGGTCTTCATAAAACCATTAATTTTGCAGATGGAAAAATAACGGGTATTTTTCAGACGCTAGTTCGACCATTACCTTTAAACATTACCTTTAAACTGGCATTGATTGTCAAAATAAGCGCAATTTTCTTGAACCATTCTCCAATTATTGATCTGTTGAAACATTGTCAAGCGTATCGAAAAACGACGCTGAATATAATCCGAACCCATCGATAACTGCATGGACATTCGGGAGGAGAGGGCAACACGATTAAAAGCGTCTGTCCTGGGTGTTTGGACACCAGAGTCGCCACGCTCGAGTACAGAAGCCGCCCCCACCCGAGTCGTGAGTGTCGGCTGCTTCCTTTTGCATCCGAAACTATTGCTAGGTTTAGCTAGATACCTATAATGCTCACCAAGACAAAGCTCGCAACTCGCAAGGTTCATGGCCTTTCGTAACACTTATTCTTTAAGTAATTTTAGGACGCGTCGAAGCGCCTTTTTACATATTTGTTTCACACATAGTCCAACAAAGTGTGAATGAATTCGTTTCCTGGAATTATATTTTAGTTTTAAATTCTTTAAAAATAAAACTAATAGACGTTTAAAGGTCTCTCAGAGAGAGCATTGGAAAAAGCCAACATACATTTAAAAAGATAAGAATAAATACATAAATAAAATTTAAAAAGGTATTAAATAATCCTATATTTATTTATTTTTTAAAATAACTCGTCTTGAGCTTTGAAGTAAGCCAGCCAGATACTTTTTTATTCAAGCCAGTTTAAACGGATTTCAACCAATCAAAGCAGACTTAAATTAAGTATTAATTTAAGGTTCATTGAGGTCAGAATATGGCGTTCAGTCAGCACATATAATGAATCATTAATGTTTATACACATACACATCTTACTTTAATACAAATTCAATTCATATGAGCTTATTCAATATGACTGTAACCAATTACAAATGTAGAATATTGCTTAGATCAGAAGGTTTTCAAGACATATCACCTAGTGTATGCATAATTGAAGGTCGTGTTCATTTGGAAGCAACAGCTAGCGAACACAATGATAATAGGCTGGTGCTTAATTGCTTATCACGCACAAGAAGGGGACTTTTAATTTGTGCTGTGGTCATGAATGATAACCGATAGCAGTTGGCTAGGAAGTTGATGAATTGGTTTGTGAATCCAACATATGATAATTAGAAGAAAACAATACTTAACACATATTGTAAAAATGGAAAACAAAAGTATGAATTATTTGCACATTTTAAGTGCAAATTATTCAAAAAATATTTGTAAGGCCCCGCCAGAGTCAGGCAGCCATGCCGGCAGTCTTCTCGAATACATCAATGATCCAAGGATGACTGCAGAGTGCAGGTGGCCATCCAATGCACTCGGGTGATCACCTTAATTTAAATGGTAGCGTATTGAACGCAGTGAACGCTATAAGGCGTAAATCAGCTGACTTCACATAAGCTCTTATGTTAAATTCTGCCGCATTGGCGACTAAGCGCCGTTGGGTGAACGGCAAACTTGAGCCATTTTTCACTGTTACGCACTGGTCTCTTTCTGTAGTCTTTCCCGTTACAAATATGTTAAGAGAACCAACTTGTTTATAAATCATACATACACGGTGGAACTTTCAAGTTGTGGGGCGAATTGGCTTTAAAAATAATAGTTTAAAAGCAATACGCGTATAGCGTGATATTTACAAGATTTTTAAGCTTTGACCTTTCTTTAAAAGGTGAAAATGTATTATATATTTTGAACAGTGTGTGCTAAAACTGCACCTTTGTTGTACAAAACGTATGCACATTCCGTGTTTATCTAATTCTGATTTAAAAAATCACGGAAAAGACGGAGGAGAACCAGCACATAGCTCCAAAGTAGCAGGACCGTCACCCCCGCATGTCTTAAGTTGTGGGGGCGACTCACCCTCATTACCCCCTCGGTTCCAACGTCCCTGAGCATAAAATGCACTGGCCGAAGCCGTATCCTGCACTTGACCAATCGCAACCAAAAACAGCGATTGGTCCTCTTCTGTTCGACTACGGGAGATGCGGGGGCAAAAACATAGTTTTGCCCCCACTAGATTTTGCCAGTGGGGGTGGCTGCCCCCACGAATCCGCCGCTCTTGTCTCACAGTTATTACTTGTCTTCATCTTGTAAAACGTAGTGAGTTTGATGTCCGGATGTCTGAATCTCGGGCATTTAATCCCATTCACATTAGAATAGGTACTGAATATATATTATAGAATAATAGTGACACGAAATTTGTTATCACCAGCGGGGTCAAAGGGGTTATGTCACAAGGTATTGGGGCTGGTATTGGAATATTCCACGGTAGATATGGTATGTATATTCTCACCAATGTAACAAATACTAATAGGTCTTGCTAAACACGCGTATTAGTATATCATATCCAACTTTTACAATATCGCACACACGTATCGCACACATTGAGGACATCGCACACTCTGGGCACGATATATTTTTGGCACGTGTTGCACCCTGCGTGTTGCGTTGTTGACAAGTTGTGCGACTATTCCTGCGCAGGTGTGACGATACTTTTAAGAACGATGCAGCTAAATAACTTACCAGTAAGACGCCGTAGTTGGCGATGAACGAGCGAGCGCAGCCGAAATGTATGATGAATTTAAGCACGATGGGGTAGGTATTTTCGAAATACAAAAATAGTGTCCACCTGCAGCCGTTCCTGAGCTATAAAGTAGGGGTGCGCACGTGCCCAGTCAAACCACCCCTGACTTTTGGAAAAGCATCAGGTGAGAGGTCTCTATTCAGATACAAAATTTGAACACAAACGG
>JARBER010185676.1:0-15095 GCA_030265075.1 Balanus glandula | reverse complement strand
ACACATAACACCACCCCCCCCCCCCCCCGGTGGTTTTTCTTGAATAACTTGTTACGCAAGCAGCGCAGCTATCTGACATTCGTCATAGCTGAAGTTTTATTAATCTTACGATAGGTGACAAAATTTTATTAGAATTGGTCTAGAGGCTTTTGAAAAAAATGACATTTTGTTGACGTCATGTTTTGCAATTTTTGGCGAAAAATGATCAATGTTTGTAAAATCGTAGTATATTGAGTTATCAATGGAAACGCAAACCTGAGACAAGAAAATATTTGCAATAAAAACGCCTACAATATGGCTATAACGAATTTTACCCAAAACATTATTTTTGACCGCCGAAATTTAAAAAAAAAACAAAAAAAAACAATACAAAATCAAAATTTTCAAAGATTTTAAACAACCCGAAGGATATGTAATATAACGATATCTGGAACATTTCCACACAACGTTTCAAATCAATATCTATATTTCTGACGGACTTATGACACTTAACATGCAAATAAATTGTGACGTCATTTTTTTCAAATAACCTTTTTTACCTTTTTTTGACCAGATACAATCAAATGAATAGTTGTATTGTAATTTAGAGTCAAAACTGATGTAGGAACATACATTTTTAGTTATATGTATCAAATAATAAATTTGTATGTTTCCGACTGTGCAAAATCACTGATTTCCGCCTGTTTTCAACACTTCGGGACATTGACCCGACCCCAAAGTTTATCAGTTGACCTAGCCACTGAAAATGGGGTACTGTTGGATTGCTCTTATGTTAGGCAGCATATTCCTGTTTACGACGTCTCTCTATCTTGTTCTGTTCGGAAATTGTGTTGAGCACCTTGAGCATGTGCCGTTATGCAAAATACATACCAATTATCAACATTTCTAACATTTTCGTGACCTGAAGGGCCATGTATTAACCCAAGATAAGAAACGATATACCACCGGGTAGCTTATACTACTGAGAGTATTTTTGTTTGTAAAAAAAATGGTTTACCCATAACTTTGGCAATGACGAATGACAGAGTGAATCTGCTATTTTGCGACATGGTCGATTTGAGGTCATTGAGGTGACCTGGAAGGTCACCAAATGACCTGAGACATAAAAATAAGATACCGGCAGACTCGTCTAGCTGCCAGCATCACGCTGGTCTTTTCCGAGTTGCTCTGCGATGCTTGGTTTAGAAGTTAGCAGGGGGTCTTTTTAGGATTCCCTCCCCCCGTAGGGCGAAGGTGAGAAATAGGGGCAAGTAGGGCGAGGGTTAATATTCCAAAACTAATATGAGCAATTTATAGTGGATACTCAGCCTTACTGAATATATCACTCACAGATAAATTTTCACTTGCGTGTTATAATTTCTTGGAGAGCCAAATAGGTTGTCATCTGACCGGTGGTTCATTTCCGTAGCGTCCGTATTCCGTTTTCCAGAGCACACCTTATCTTTTTCATAGGCATAGTCATTGCTTTGCTTTGTTTTTGACGACGTCGGGACTCGTACCTACATCAAAGTTTTTTTTAATCGCATACCTTGTCCCTGCTATCTTTATTTAAACCCTGCATCATGTGTCGTGCTTGCTTCATCTGTTGTTCGCTCTCTTCCCAAACCCAGCCAGTAACTAACCTGTCCTCTCCACTCAGGTATATCCAGTCTCTCTTCCTCCCATCATATACACCCAGACTCTCCTCTCTTCTTCCCATCATAAATAACCAGGCTCTCCCAATCCCCCTTGACCCCCTCCCCCCTGCCCCTGCTGCAGACAGAGTCAGGCGCGGATATCGGTGGGCCGGCTGGTGGGCGCCCACCGGCAGGAGACGGGACGGCCCCCGGCAGACGGCCCCTCCGCCGACCCACCGCCACCCACCGCCGGTTACCCGGCCATCGACGGCGCCCCACCACCGTCCCTGCCCGCCCACGGCTGGGTCAGGGATACTCTGATGGCCTGGGGGATGGCGGGACTCAGCAGGTGAGCACAGCACTGGGTCAGGGACACTCTGGTGGCCTGGGGGATGGCGGGACTCAGCAGGTGAGCACGAAACAAACCGGCGTAGAGGTCGTGCAGTTAAAGTCAGCATTGTGTTCGTTGTATTTAGCGGTGTGCTACTTATGACAAAATGTATACGGTGATTGATCATCGCAAATTAGCAATGATATTATTACGGCTTTGTTTGTGGTTATAGGTATAGCCCTTCATGCGACATATTTTAGGTCCCATCCCATTCCATCAATTTCCATCCATTTCCACCGAATTCAGCATAACTAACTGTTTTTAGTGCTAAAAAATTGTATGGCCTTTCTCAATCCATTTCAAATTTATTCCATTCCATGAATTCCCCAAAATTGTGTCCCATTTCCATCCATGTATGTACATTCCATTTCCATATCCCTATGAAGATTCCACTCCATGAAGGCATCTAGTTGTAGGTAGCATGTGTATTGTTTACCGATTTTTTTTTGGTAACTTAGGTGCGTGCATTCACTTTACTGTAATTAAGTTGCTATGTTGGAAAATTATCCCATTTTCCGTTTTTTTGTTTTACAATACGCGACTAAAGCCGTGACGTCATTTGGTATAATCAGCTGACGGCTGGGCACACTCAGCTGACAACGTAGTATTAAAGGCCATAGACGAAAAAAAAAACGTTTTCCTCATCAATTGAAGCCTAACTTAGCATTGAGAGTTCATTAAATGGATAATGCCTTTTTATCATCATTTTAAGAGTTTTAGAACTATTTTAGTGCTAATACTGCTTCGTAACTCGTGTTTGAGTACTAAATGACATCATCATTATTCATGCGGTTACCATGGTTACCGATAACATACCTAGATGCATAGAATCGATACTGAATTGCTTGTTTTACATTTAGTTTAGTCAAAATCAAGCAACTGTTTTCAGAAACTTAAATTAAATATCAATATATCAACAGACATGAGTAACAATACGTCATCTGAAGACGCTGTAGCGGCTGCGATTTCGAACGTTGCGTTGGCAGCTTGTTTGTATTAGTGCGCCAATAACGCTAATTTATAGGAAAAAACTACAATAACTGCACCTTTTAGCTGAAATGTTCTTCTCTCTTACAATAAGTCTACGTTTGTGTTATTCTGAAAAATAAAACTAGTGTCATTATATGACGTGATGAATCTCAAATAGCTAAGTTCTCAGCAGTTTTCCGATGAATTGAGCAAGAATTTACGGCCTATGGCCTTTAACACAACGTCGTCAGCTGAGTGTGCCCAGCCGTCAGCTGATATATAATTGACGTCACACTTTAGTTGCGCATTCACCTGCACGGAGGCAAAACAACAAGGTTTTATAAAATAGTTCGGATTAAGCATATGAGGCCAATGAATATGTTACGATAGTAAAATGCCTTCAGAGCAGCGATCTCATATCTACCTGACGATTTTTTTATCTGAAGCTCATTTTAATAATAACAGAGTCTAAGGGTGAACCAGAGTCATTTCTTACAAAGCAGTGGCTCACATATAAACTTCACATCTCCCATTTCCAATGCTTTACTCTAACCGTCTGCCAACTTCTACAAACCTCTCGTGTGTGTGTTTTCAGCGACTCCCTGACAGCTCTACTACCCCGCTCGGAGCGTTCCAAGCCTCTCGCTCCGGTGGCGTCCACCAGATCTCCGGGGGTGCTGCGGCGAGCGAAGGAGGCCGTCCCCGGCCCGGCGTGTACCACGTGTCAGGAGGTCACCGCCCGGGGGCACGCGCCCGGCAACCGGAGCTCCCCGCGACAGACGGCGGTGGAGAGGACCGTGCAGCAGCGGAGGGGTCTAGAAAGTAGGGCCCGACACGGCCTGCAGCTGCCCAACGTGCCCGGGGCTGGTGAGTTCACGGGGGAGGGGAGGGGTGGGGAAGTTGGGAGGTGGTGTTTAGATTTGTAGTTAATGAGGGCAGTTGGTTTTGTACGTTTTCGTGGAATTTGTTGGCCGTAAGGCGTCGTTGTTGGGCTGTTTGGCCGTTGTTAGTTCCTTGTTAGGTATTTGCGCTTGTTTGGATGTTTTATACCTAGCATCGTCCACGATCGAAAAATATTCCGATATTTTGTTCAGCATGATACTTTTTGTTATAATAAAGCATCATCATTATGCTGAAAACTAGACAATCCAATAATTGTGAATTATGGACAAATGCATTCATGAAATAGTGTAAGGAAGGACTATTTTAATTTATCTAATTTGTGTTATGCACTAATTAACTAATTTGAACTGCTTGAACTAGTGAAGCTAGTTGAAATAGTGGAACGAACTAGTTATGAACTAATTTCTGAACCTACTAATGAGCGAAACATGATGATATACCAAACGTGCCATATAATGAATATATCAGAATAATTTGTTTAGGTAATTAATAAATTCAAAACATTAGTTCATAGATAAAAATAAAGCTTCCTTACACTATCTCAACAATTTTTATTTAAGAAATTACAAATATATTCATTTTCTGTGACCAAATGAAAAGGGACAACACAGAACATACAAAACACAAGTCAAATAAACTGCACATATGTATCGGAAAAATATAATCATCAGAAAAAATAATAATCAAACAGATAGTATAAAGTTTGCTAGGGAAGTATTCAGCTATATTGCAAAAATATGAGAAGAGAATATAGAATGCATTAATATTACAGTATATATCATAAGCATATAAATTGTATGAATCATAACGCATATAAAGTTCACTCCGTCATAACGTGCGCTGTCTCCGGGGTTCAGGAGACCTGCCACAATGCCGCTAGAGGCTGTCCGTTAGAGCCTGTTGTTTCCGGGGTCCGGGAAGACGGCCACACTGTCGCTAGAGGCTGTCCGTTAGAGCCTGTTGTTTCCGGGGTCCGGGAAGACATGCCACAAAGCCGCTAGAGGCTGTCCGTTAGAGCCTGTTGTCCCCGGGGTCCGGGAAGACATGCCACAATGCCGCTAGAGGCTGCCGCCCGTACGGCCGGCGCGGTATATGTTGATCGAAAATGAGCCCCAAGGTCAGTGGTGGTCGCACGCCACGCTACACACGATACACACGGCATGTCTACACACGCACGGGGCAGTCCGAACAACAGCAGAGGCTCTAGGGGCTGGCCTGTAGGTGGTGGTGGCGGGACCTATACAGAAGACGAGACTGCTCTCTGGCAGGGCGAATTCCAGTGATGTAGGGATACAGGTCATTGAAGGAAAAGGGATGCTCACCGATGCGAATGTAAAACATGCCAATTGCAAATGAAAGCAGTGTTATGGTGGAGCTAAGTCCACCGATGAGATAGCAAGTACACTAAATACAAAATTGGGTCCACCGGTGAGAGTTTTTAATAAAGAGTAAAGCTATTTGATTGTTTGGTAAAAAATGCTGATTGGGAGTTACGCTGATACAAATAAAGCTATTGAAAGAGTAAGCACTGAAAGGAGCATGTATATTGACCGTTATAAGGAGTTTACGACCCATAAAGTCTAAATTCAAGCCGCCGCTGTCTGGTCAGTTGGTTCGTTGTGATAAGTTATGGTTGACTTTGTTGTGTGGACGTGGGTGTGGGAGGGAGGGGGAGGGCAGTGATATAACAAGTAGTTAAATGTTGTGTGTGCCTGCCGTGCAGGGTGTGCATATAATCTATATATCTGAGGAAACTAACGACAGTCAGCCAATGGTTTACTTGACATTGGGTTGGAGAGTCACAATAGCTTCTGGTTTTGTTTTTATGTGGTGTTTTGAGAAGTGTAACCGGATCGCGACTCACTTATACCGTGCAGTCTGGAGCGGCAGTGACTGAGACAATGTGAAATTAATAAAATAAATTAACTCTCAACCCATATTATTGGTTGACTTACAGTAATTCTGAAAAATATAATATTGATGATTGGTTTAAGTAAATAGGCACACAAGCAAAATATATAATATAACAATGACATATATAGATAAGACCAGATACCTCTGTGTGTGTAGCTGTCAATTGCGTCGATGTAACGATATAGTAAAATATATTTTCATGATATTGTCACCCTCTTCTTCATAAATAATTATTACAATTGCTGCATATGGTCCTCATAGCTATTGCAAGCCTATTAATAATTGTCAGACATTTACCCAGCTACTGGTTAACGTCTGCTATTTGTGCCGAGCTAACAAATCACCCCCAATGATCCCTCCATTCCAGTGTCAAAGCCGACCAGCCGGGCCGGCGCCAAGCCGTCGTTCAGCGGTTCAATGACCCACGTCACCACACTGGACCTCCTCCGCACGCCCGTGAGTAGACCCCCGCCGCGCGGCCGGCCGTGGTGGCACTGATACGTGAAACGCACCGCTGACGTCACGCACGAGCGCCGACTGCGGCGGGCACCTCCGCCGGCGGAGAATCCGCGCGGCAGAGACGGCAGCCGGCACGGCGCCCAGTCATCCGCTGCGCCTCATTTAATCGCCGCCGGCACCTGTCGCGGCACCGCCGGCACCTGTCGCGGCACTGCCGGCACTCCAGGCGGCAGTCGGATGTGGAGCATCGGGTGCATGGAGTGAAGATAACCGTCTGGATGCGTGCATGGCGAGCATGACGTGTGCATGACGTGAGCATGACGCGCGCATGACGTGAACGGTACCATCACGAAAACCTAGACGCGTCGAACGACCGAGCAGTGGGCGATACTGCCTAGCGAAGCGCTGCATGGCCAGCTTCAGCGCCTGTTGGTTCCACTCTGGATACTGTGAATATAGGGAGGTGGCCAAGTTTTATGTAAAGCGGTGGATTTTACTGTTACACGCAGGAGTGACTAGGCATGGTTCTTGTGAATGAAGTTTTTAAAGAGAAGCGTTATGGGACTGGGAGTGGCATTGCATGACAAGTACACACAAGAAATGCGAATATCGTTACGTGTGGGTAATTTTTTTGCATGTATCCACTTTCAACATGCATCCCTTTTTTACAAAATATCCATTTTGAAAGCACAACCTTAACTTTGCCTTTATTTCCAAACATGTATCAAAGGTCTTACGAAAAACACATAGGATCTACAAATTACAATGTTCAGTTATATAGTGCGCTTCAATAAAATGACAATACCGACCTGTCTGTGTTTATGTATGACCCTTGCTACCCGAGATACACGGTCACACCTGGTATATATATATATATATATATGCAGTGTTATTGAGATACAGTCACATCGTGTCGCGGCTATTCACAATGCATACATTTAGCTGCAGATATTGGGAAAGGACAGCACGCAACAATTATTAACCGTAAAATAAAACATGTTCTTTACGTTGTTTAAGTCGTTTTTCATGTTGCTCACATTAGCTTAACAATTAGTTTTGCAACAAAGCTGGTTAACATGAATCAATGAACAATGATTGCATACCTGGAAACTTATCAACTCTACCTGGAAACTTATCAACCACAAGACAAATATACCTATCCAAAAACGATGGCACGAAGAAAAGCATGGCATACTAAAACACATATTAAGTTTAAAAGAATGCAATGACACCGAACTTCATCCACCACAAAAGTATGAAATAACGTTCTCCGTATCCCCAGATGAAATTCGCTCCCATCAGCCCTGGCCGATCTTTCCATTGTGAGGTAGTAGCGTTCCCGTGGTCCATTGTAAGGGCTCCCTCAGCCGGAACGCAGCTCACAGGTGGCTCTGTGTAGCTGCCGGCCACCGGCTCCATTTGTGTGGTGACCACTGAGGCGCAGCAGAGCCCGACACTCACAAACGACGCCAAGTCGACGCAGATGGATCATGTTTGCCCGGACGTGGGAATCAGCTGGGGTAATTTGTCTCCGACGTATTAGGTTAAGCGCGATGTGTTTTGATGATGAGTTGCCAGGACCTTGTTTTTTTGTTTTAGCAGTTGGCGGTTGATGGCAATTGATAAATATATGGTATGTGTTTGAATAACAAATAAGTAACATAAAGTTATGAGCGTTTACAAACAAATACGTGTGTTTGGATTGATCATTGTCGGCTGTCTCTTGTGACCTATGCAACTATGTGAACAAATCTCATTGAACTACTTTCATACTGAAAGTGATTTTGTCTTCGCCAAATAAATCACAAAAGTCTAAATTGCATTAGGAATGTTTTAGAGGGCAGCTTTATTTTTGTTTTTGGACACCTCTATTTGACTATTGCAAGATAACGGGAACAATTTCATTACGAATGCGTTCACTGTAGTTGGAATGATTCATGCCGACGCAGAGAACTCATTTTAGTTAAAGCCTAAAACTACCACACATTTGAAAGGATCTCAAAGTATGATCGATGATCCCAAAAGATCTCTCAACAAAATGCAATGTCGGATTTACAATCCAAAATTACAACTGTAGATATTTGATTCCAGTGAAGCGCTGGCATAAGTTTTCAATCGAACTTTGATCTCACATAATCCTAAAATACAAAACAAAAAGACAATATATTTTTTTGAATTCAAAACCTTAGCATAAATGTTGATGTGCGTATGGAGAATAAGACAGGATTGCAAAATAAAACATATTGTCAGTGTAATGCGGTCCTTGTGATCATCAACTATATTCGAACAAGCTCGCCCCAAAACCAGAATCATCGCGATCTACAAAGACTTTATATTGGAGGGTGTGTTTGTGGTCTGTGAACTCAAATTCTTGCAGTAAATTGTGGCCAGCTCAGTTGCCGTAACGACTATGGGACCTCCCCTCTAAACACATAACATAATTTGCCGTTGAAGTTTCACTAAAGACTGTTGTCTACAGCTAGAGAAGCAGAACATCTGGGCAAAATACTGTGATGTCAATGTCACGGTTATTTGGGCAGAATGGCTGCATGCAACGGCTACTAGATAAGTATCTTCTTACGTATAGTTCCCAGATATTTGGTCGGATCACGAAAACAGATCACGTGATCTGATCTCTGGGATCTAGATCACGGATCATCAGGGATCATATATCTACCTTCACTAATTGTCAATGGATTCACTGGGATCATAGATCCGTCTTCAACAATGCTAGACTGAGTCGTCGGGATACGATACATCAGGCACCATTTTGTATTGGAATCCACTAAAATCCAAGATCCGTCATTGTACTTGTGTGTATTTTTAAACCCATATGTTAGATGTATGCTAGATTTTTTAAATCGGTGTAAATGAAATAGCGTGAACTAACTAAAAGTGTTAAGTAGCATTCTGATGGGACATATTATATCATATAAATAGCATATAAATCAATATAAGATATAAATCGGAGAATGATGCATCAAAAATCCGGCAGAAACACAAGAATTGTGTCTGTGTCACTGCCCATACTCCAAAACCATGGCAAAGGTCACAGCGACACCAGGCGAAATCAACATTGCAGAGACATAACAGGCACGTCACTGCTGTACCACTCAAGCGTCGCTTTAACGTAACAGTGACGTCACAGCGGCAAGTTGCCCGTCGTGGTCGTCTGCTGTTAGGTCTCCCTAGCAAAGGATCCGCAGCAATCAGGCCAGGCGCCGGCGCCGGCTGTGGCTTCTATTAATCAGTATCATGGAACAACAATTAGTTGGGAGCTCGAGAGTACAAAACGCATTTAATATCTAACAATTAATCTTGCTGGCTCTGATTAAAAGTTAATCATATTTTAAGTAACTATCTCTATACCTCACTGCTTAGAGATGAGTAGTATTCAGAAAAATGTAACAAATAATTAAAACAAGCTCCGAGTTTGGTTATGTTAACCTGTGCAGCACGGGGTGCTGATAAATGTTACCCCCTCCTGGGTTTCCTCAAAAACTTAAACCCCATGCACGTTATCGACGTGAACTTATTGTACTTTATTGATCACGGCTTGATAACGTCTTGTGTAAAAATGTCAACGTAAGTTATGGATTCGTTTTTTTAGCTTATGACGTTTCATTATCGTCATGTCACGGCATTTTGGTTGGAAAATCGATAAATGTTTGACAAATCTGATACAATCGATTCTTGAAACAATTTGCAAATCAAAAACGCCAAAAACTAGAAAAGATTTTAAACATGCTATCTCGAATTTACAACATTTTAAGTTTTTTATTCCCTAAAACTACAAAAACAAACTTCTTTTGCAGTTTTTTGTTTATAAAAAAGGAAACTTGTGAGAGAAATACATATAAACATTATTTAACCAAATATCAATATCTCTGGGCGTAATAACCTGATAACGCCATTTTGAAATCACATTTGGGGGCTGATTTTGACAAGATCCAAACAAATACAAGACAGTTCTTTACGTCTGAGGCAAAACAAATACAGAAGTATACAAATCTTACGTAATTTAGTCGATTTCTAAATATGATCCGATGTGATCCGATTTTGACCTTAACTTCGTGTAAGGGTCATTCATTTGGCTAGGATTCAAAAATGAGTATTTGTATGTAAATGTACGTGTCAAACAACCCATAAAACATCTGCCGGATGACTTTCGTTGACATTTTGATAACCGTGTCCTTTGTGACCTGACCTCCACCTTTGCCATACATTTCACTTTTGGTAATGTAGACGATAATTAATATACATTTTGTAGGTTTTTGGGTAATACCAATCATAATCAAAGGCTTAGAATATAAATTATGTCCTATCAACTCGAAAAACCTGATTTTGACCTTATACCTGACCGAGACATAGCATTTGGTCATATGATTAAAAAATTTAAGACGTAATACATTCATCTTACTAAGAGCTTTCGCTTGCCGTCTTGTGCGTCTCGCTACGGTCATCGGTTCTGAACATATAAGGGGGAGGGGCATTATTTACCCCAGAGTGGCACGCATTCGGCTGGAGGCCCAAGTGCGACGCAGGTTAATTGCAATTAGTTCAACACATCTAAATTTATCTGTACGTGTGTGAACATTATTTGCATATACTTGTTTAATCCTTATTTCAAAGTGTGTATAAATACAAATGCATGTTTTGGTATTCTTATGGCCTAATATGGTAGGTTGATAACATAACTTGGTAACTTCATATGCTGATTTGGTAGGTTTGTGACCTGATTTGGTAGTAGATGACCTGATTTGGTAGCAAATGACCTGATTTGGTAGCAGATAACCTACTTTGGTTGTCAGGTGGAGTGATGGTGATTTGGCATGTGGCGCACGCACTGTGTGGCACAGCGGCCCGTTCGCATGTTGTCGTGGCATGGTTTTGGGCCTTGGTTGGCATGAGGGCATTTCGTGACGCTGGCTGTGGTAAGATTAAGGTTACGACCCGGTTATGAAGAGTGTTGCTCCATGCAGGAATTCACTGTTATGCAGACATGTGACGTCACGCATGGCAGCGCCACGGATAATTACAGTGCCGCACGTTCATTTTACTAGTCATTTATTGACGTTTACATGGCAATACAGGCTGCTTTAATCCTTTGGTTAAATAGATATTATAATATGTATTTTCGCTAGTTTACATGTTTCGAAACGTCGTCGAAATAATAATCTGTTGTAATTTCCCGTTTCAGATATAACTGTGCACCAAATTCATACGATTAAAGTATGAAATTTACAATATTTACGATATATCCAAAATATACGGCCCTATATATGGCCTTGCGATGAACTAGTCTAGCATAAAATAATAAGTACTCTAAAGCAGCTTGCTGTGTTAAGCATTATATCACCCATGAACGGAAAGCTCTCGATGAGATTGACGCTTAGTGTTTCTGTCACGCATGGACGGTTTTCATAAGACGAACGGTTAGATGCTCAGTTCGACAGAGTGAGGTTAGTCGGACACTGCAGCGGGATCTGTCCGACGCAGCACTGCTTCACACATGCCGATATCAGCCCGTCATGGTGGCCAAATTTGATGACGTCATTGGTGTTCTAGTGCCCAGTCTGCTATAGTGGGTCACCACTGAGATGTGTGCGCTATATTGGAAGAGTGGTCGTTACTTTGAGTGACCATGAAGATCTCAAAGCCGATGTGAAGTGTCTGGTCATTGTTTCAATGGTGACCAGTGGTTTTCAAATTTACAGGACTCAAGCCCCAGCCCGACGCCGCCCAATTTGCCGCAAGTTTGAGAGCTCCGTCGCGATGGCGGAGTCTAGAGAAGATATTGTCTCGGGAGGATTGTCGATGATGTATTTGCGGTGCTGTAGGAAAAGTGTTCTACGATGAAAAACAGGCTGGGATGTAATAAATATATGCTTTGATGTCTGGAGTACATATCGTGATGTTCAAAATACATGCTACGATTTTTGGAATATTTGGACTGAACGTACCACGTTAGAACAGTGTACAGAGTCATGGTTGTGTGTAAATGATATGTGGTTTATGTGTTTCCAGTCTATACACTGTGTAATTTTCCGCCGTTGATGTACAAATCAGTGTTATTTTCTCGTAAAAATAAAAGGTATAAACATCACACTATTTGTGTTTGTAAATTTTGTTCAAGTGAACATACACTATACGGTATACATGTATATTGCTATCATATTTGTACACACATGAGGTGCATACAAATTTGGGATTCGACTGATTGCAATGATGGTATCAAGTGAACACCATTTGCTCATTTTGCCTGATCCAAATGAATCTTGCTAAGCTAGAGAAGGAGGCCAGAGGCTATCATTCAAACAGTACAAAACTAACACACCTCTTCAAAACATAGGAGTGACCAACCTCAATGACTGCATTATCTTGGTGTGACACACTTGTCATTACCACCGGGGCATTACACGATAGACCGATACAAATGTGTACAAATCAAACGCGTTATATTTTGTTTTGGCTGTTTATTGATCTCGGAGGTTATCGTGGGCGGAGAAGCTGTGAAGATGTGTGTTCTAACTAAAACAGTATGAAGAGCGATTTTTAAGATATAACGTCAGACAATCTTCCCAGGTTATGCAACACAACCATCTTTGGCGGGTTGTAATTGTGTAACCATCATAGTTGCGATAACACATATGAACAACTTAGTTCGCATGAAGCGTAAAAGAAATATTTTGCAGTCTCAGCTTTTTTGGTAACGTGTCTTTGATTGAACAATTTTTTAATGATTTTCTAGGACATCCCAAATCGAATATCAAATATAAATTTGAACTAGGTAAATAATTGTCAAAGATATTTCTCATCAGCAAATAATAATATGTGTTTTCTGTCCCAAAATAGGATTTTAAAACATTTCTAGATGATGAAATGACCCCTTCCTCAACAATAAAATAGCACAATCATTTGCATTATTCTCTGATAGTTGGTTTTGATGGTTGTCATAATTAGAGATGCCAGCTGTCTCAACGAAAACATATTCGAGCAGCGGTTTTAAATCATATCCTATGGATTTTTCAGAGAAGAGCCCCATGAGTCGATATTGGTAAGCTCGAAAGTCATGTTGAGAGGTAAAATGCCATTTGTTTTTGCTTGCCCGAAAAAAATCATATTGATAAGGGCTTGCTTAACATTCTTGAAACAGCAATTCGACTTTCAACTTAGGAAATGTTCTGGTCGATATCTATAAAAATAGATCAATCTGTCACGCTATCGAAACAAAGTATTTATTAAACTCTGAAATTTTTGAAACGTTTCTTGGCTCCATGCAAGTTAAAATATCGCATTTGCTTGTGTCGTAACTATTGTGTTTTTTACTACGAGCCACCTAAGGTATAGGTCTGCTGTATGACCTCCGAAAAGTATTCGAGGCTATATCTCAAAACCACAGCTCGATTTTTGTTTGGCACAGCTGGCTTCTTCTGCTATGACCCCAAGACAAAGTAACAGCCAAAAATAAAATATGACGGGTTAATGCGTTGTTTGACTATTATGTCCCCCACTAATTTCCCATAAAGTGTCACACTACCAATAACGTCAACAAACTTGACTGTCCCCAATGACGTCAGCACGTCTTGAAAGAGCACTACGGTGGACACACGCCGTTATTTCGCCCGAATGACCCGAGTTAGTAGCACGCGCCGCCGACAGCTCCTAATGGACCCCACCATGCGTCACAAAAGTCGACTCATGCTCAGGTTGAAATGCTGGAACCTAAAGAATCATGCTTTGAAGCCGATATTAGTATTAACTCGCTTAATTTCTGCTATGTAATATGTTTTTGTGTAATTTTCGCTCAATATCGGAATGTTACGAACGTTATTTGTTGTTGAGACAACCGATGGCTGATAACCGTTCATATCCTAACTACCTATGATGCTTTTTTTACACAATTTATCCTCCATAGTTCTTTTGATAATATGAATACTTTTTTTCGTCAAAGTATCGGTAAATTTACAAATTATTTGACCGTATTAAACGTACTAGATATATTCATTTGATAACTAATTACCTGCAGTCCTACAGCGTCACCTTGATTGCAACTTTTCGGCACTCTGGAATGGATAAGGCAACGATGCCACATCTAAAAAACAATTAAATGTGTTTAAATTGGTGGAAATGGATGGAAATGAGAGCATAATTAAGTATGAATATTAATTGGAATGGTTTTGGATCTGGCTCTATGGGATGGAATGGGAATGGGGCAGAAAATATATCTCATGAAGGGCTCTAGTAGGCAGCTTGACAATCAGCATGTTTCACTGCCAACATGGAATGACGTGAGGCCTGTTTATGGCCACCTGTGGTTCGACGGCTCGGCGGTCAGCAGTGGTCGGCAGCCGGGTGGGGATAGGCGAAAGGTGTGACGTCACACGGCTGCGGTTGGCTGTGGTTTCGGCGGTTAGCACAGATCGACCGCTGAACCGCACGTGGAAATGAAGTGTAAGCTGGAGTGCCGCGGCATTCGCTGTTCAAAAGCCGCTTATTGTGGTGAAGCATGATGAAAGGGGCGGTTTTGAGCCAGCGGTTGACCAGCGAACCGCCGCGCAGGCGGCCATGAGCAGGCCTCCTACAAACTGTTCTACCTGGAGATTCCGGGCTGGATGAACGGTGTATCACGTAACCAGGCTATGTGAGAACTGTACCCGTCTTAGTTCTCACAATGAACTACCACAGCTACTTTAGTCAATTCAACGTTAAACTGGCCGTTAACCCGCCAGTCACTGGGGTATTTTCTATAACGCGAGTCACTGGGGGGGGGGCAATATATTGCCCCCCCTCGTATCTCTGGAACTAATAGAGCTAGCGACATGATTCAAACGGCAATAGAT
>JARBER010185565.1:0-15102 GCA_030265075.1 Balanus glandula | reverse complement strand
CCTAGCATATTTAGCTATTTGCAAATGATACACGTAAAACTGTGAACCATCTATGCTAACAAAAGGCCACAGCCACAATGAAAGAGTGTTGCTGAAAAAGTGCACTTGCGGATTTCTTTGCCCAGGCCCGCCTAGGGCCCGAAGATTTTCCCATGGGCATGCCCATGGGCATACCCATTGGATGGGCATGGGTATACCCGGCCCATGGCGAACTCTGCTCTAAAGGTGTGTCGGAACGGCCCTCCAGGGGTGTGTCAGGATGGTGCCTCCCGAGGTGTGTCAGGAGGGTGTTTCTGTTTCCTGAGGTGTGTCGGGACAGCACCTCCAGAGGAATGTCGGGACGAAGGCGCCCTCATGCACCGAAGGCACCTTCGGCGCCTTCGGTGCATGAGGCCTCCGTACCCCCTGGCTGCGTCCTGAGCGCAACCGACTTAAACATTCGCTGTGAGATAGCTGCAGTATCGGCTGGCTTGTCTCACTTGTAAGTTGGCTTCCTATTTGCCAGGTGGCCGTCGCTGGTGGAGTCGGCTTTCCATTGGCTATTTCACCTTTAAGTCGACTTCCAATGCTATCTCACCTTTAAGTCGACTTCCCATTGGCTATCTCATATGTAAGGCGGCTTCCCATTGGCTATCTCATCTGTAAGTCGCCATACCATTGGCTATCTCACCTGTAAGTCTGTTTCCCATCGGCTTACTCACCTGTAAGTCGGCTTCCCATTGGCTACCTCACCTGTAAGGCGGCTTCCCATTGGCCAGCTGGCCGTCGCCGGTGGAGTCGGCCGGCGCTATCTGGCTGCGGCCGTCGTCCAGGATCTGGGCGGCGGCGGCCACCGTCTGCCCCAGCGTCTTCTTGGCGCTGAGCTGAAAACAGAACACAGCATCAATATCCATTTCCAAAGCTTAAGATATAATCAAAATAATTATTATATTTTAATCAAAAAGTCTTTACAAACCTCATGATATATGCATGGTTAGCATGTTTTATCTTATCGAGAAACCCTCCTGTAATGCCAGGGTCAAACAATGACGTTTATGCATTATAGCCAATGGTGCCTATCGCCATTGGTGTGTCATTGCGTAGGTACAGCGCCGCCCTGGTGGCAGAAATTTTGCTGACATGCCCCAATGAACCTCGTACGGAATGCGCAGCGCTGGTCACGTGATACGCTCATAAACCGGCTAACGTCCCTTTCTTGTTCCTGGCTTAAGTCCCAGAAGTAACTTTCGCCAGCCTCAGAACGGTCAACCCTCAGTTGGTCCAGAGGCAAAAAAAAATTGGTGCGATGTTATCTGTAAGGACGTTGAGTTTGTGGACCCACCTGCGGCAGCCAGTCGATGGCCGTGAGACTGCGGTCGAGGAACGTCTCCCCGGCCGCCATGGTTTCTGCCTGGACGGCATCGGACCACAGGCCGAGCGCCGAGGTGTCGCACACCTCCACGGTGCCGGCCGGCCGACTCTCCGGCTGAGGGTCACACGGGTCACATGGGTCACATTGAGTCACATGGAGTCACAATGGGTCACACGGGGTCACAGGGTCACATAGGGTCATATGAGCTCACATTTAGCAACCGCAGTAATTTTCGCATCGTTCGCTGTTATAATTGATCGAGGCAATACGAAGGTGAAGAACACAATGTAGCGTAGGTCTACAATCGTCTAACATATTACCTGCATGGCATACCAGCGCCACGACCAATAACCCTCCCTGCCAATGATCGCCGACTTTACTGGCTGACATTGTTTCTTTTGGCGTAGGAAAGCACCCCACATTTGGGATTGCCAGAGGGAACAACAGTGCGATGTGCAAGTTATGACGGGGCAGTATTTTGCAGTATACCTTACCTTGTGTATACCTTGTGCAGTATTTCCTTTAACTGTTAGCCAATTTATCACATGTTGACGTAAAGTCATTATTTTATGCTCAGGATTATTTCCGTTTTAAATAAGGTTATTTTCAGGCTTCGCTGAGGTAAACATAAGGTAAAATCAACAACTGCATAACCAGTGATCAAGGCTAATCAATAAAGCCGAAATATTTTGTTCACCTTGTGTTTACCTCAGCGAAGCCTAAAAATAACCTTATTTAAAACGGCAATTCATCAAGGTTAAAAGGAGTTGTCCACCTTCAACAAGGGATTTGGACTGATATATCAGTTTTGTAAGTCCTGTTGAGAAACTCTTTACGGAAGTTCTTTTGGCTGAAAAAACTCATTCCAAATATATTTGACTTTTTGGCGAAGAAAAGGAGTGATAGATAAGGAGTGCGGCGCTAGAACGAACACCCGCATTCCTTTTCCAACGCTGCATTTCCTCGCCATAATTCTAACATATGAAAATGCTTTACAGTTTACGACCTTCTGCCGTGAACTGGTGCGATGTATGTACATACCTAGTTTGTAGGTATGGCCATTTTTGAAAATAGAACAAGAAATTTGATACCAAAATCAAATCGTGATCTGGATATTTTTCAAGGGGAACTGTTTCGATATAGTTGTATTATACAACTAAAAAAGCAGTGTTCCATAGTGACACGTGTTGTCTCTTGACTCATTGGATGAGGTCGTGTTCAGTTCAATGACCTCAAAGAAAGAATCATCATTGGGTAATTGAACGCTTACTTAGCTATAGGCCAGATTTTTGATGAAGAAAAAGGAATAATTTTTAGAGTTGCATCGATAAATAAACGCATGATATCTTCCAATAATAAAGCACTTCATAGGCTCGACGCTACGCGTTTCGTCTATGACGTCCATACCGTAACTTACCTCATGGCATATGTATGTATGTACATACCTTGTCCATGACGAGCTGTAATAATTGAGTTCGCCAATAAACACATAATACTCTGATCCATTGCCATATTTGGCCGGCATTCGGCAAGGAGATGTCCATTGTCCCGCCCCGTCGCTACACGAACACATACAGGTACAGGCGTGCAGGAGGGTCACTTCCGCACACGCCGCAATGCACCTTCAATATATAATGCATGTAATATACCGTACAGTCAGCTAGATTAGCTCGACGGCTGATAGACGTAGATTGTAGGACCTTCAGCGATTTATCTACATAAATGGTCTTCAATTGGATTCAAGCGCATTGTAAATTGTTATTTAACCTAGTACCTAGCTAATTGCATCACCAATATCTGATTCGAGAATAAGTGTTTATAAATCAGTCATGTCAAGTAAAACATATTGAACTCTGGCTTATAGCAGTTAGATATTCACTGGTATTTTCTACTTTTCTGTTTTGTCTTTGTGCAGTTCAATACGAACAGCTATATTTGTGGCACGGCCTTTTATGTGCATTTGTTGGTATGTAGGGAAGATTAAAGTATGACGGCCACCTAAACTTTGGAGCGTAATTTGGTCGGGTTAATCACGGCAAATAAGACTGATATTTTGCAAGTCATTACCTCGAGCATTTTTCTTTCGAAATCCCTGAAAGTGAGTCCCTTCTGTTTGTTTAAAACTCTGATATTTGTAATTTTAGAAAAGTTTGCATAAAACCGTCTTATCCCACCCCATCGGTTAAAGGCTGCCCCACACTGAGGCTCGTGATGCGGGTGCTAGTCTGCGGGTTGGCAGCTATTCCGCTCACATTTAGGGTGTTGGGTCGGGTGGCAAGTGGCTTGTGTGTCGGAAAAGTTGCAGATTTGCACGCCAGATGGTTTACTGTGTCAACATTGTCGATTTTATTATTTATCTTTGGATAAACTCACATGTAGTGAAATCCCCTCAACCGACAGTGCGAGGCTGTGTGGCTTTTATTCCGCGTGCTTTAATCGAAAATCGAAGTACGCAAATGACATTACTGACGCATAGGTACTACTTTCTGTCGTGCCAGTGTGCAACTTTTTCGACACTCAAGTTACCCGTCACTCCGACATAACTAACACAAAGTGAGTATGTCTGCCACTCCGCTCCCTCGCACCCGCATGTGAGGCGCAATGTGGTACAGCCTTAAGACGGGTATTTTCGTGGGCCGTTGTTAGATGGCCATACTTCTCAAACGCATTTGGTGATAGAGGGGAGCAATTGTGGCCAGACTTTTCAATTATTTAAATTCTTTATGAATGATTCAATCATGGCTCACCGGCAAACATGAATCATTGTTCAAACATCAAATCATTGTTGACATGTTCAGTGCAAATAAAAGTGCATATATTCTGAATGAGGGTGTTATCAGACCAAATGAAAGTGCGGAAAGTGATCTTGACATGCGTTGACTCAGTTTTATTCCCCATTTTGATGGTGGGCTATCGTTTGCATTGTTCCTGCTGGCCCCGAAAAAGAATGATTCGTTGTGCCATGAATGATTCAATCATCCTACTTTCTTTGTATGAATGATTCAATCATCCTACTTTCTTTGTATGAATGATTCAATCACTGATTCATTTGAATCATTCGTGAGGAGGTGAATCAATTCATGAGTGATTCACGTAAAATAAGAATGATTAAATCAAACATAATGATTAAATTAGAATCATTGCTAAGTCTGAGTGTTGCAGTTTTAATAACGAGGTTCTTGTTTTTTTAATGATATATCCTAATAATTGTAGCTCTATTGTTATGAACATGTTTTTACCTATAAGTATGTAAGCAAAGTTTGCTCAGCTCGAATAAATCCTTCGACAGATAAAAACTAAGCATAGAACTAGGAAACACTTACCTTTTCTAAACACCGCATGTAGGTATGCCTACTAAAATAATACAACACATCTTGTCCTTGACAATGCTGGTTGTCTCAACTCAAAATAAACTTAGATGCCATCTAAAGAAAACGTTGGCCGTCTTACCCCACATTCGACAAAATTCAGAGCAATTTTCTGACACCATAATGAATTAAGATTTGTACAGCATTTCAAATGAACTAACTCTATATGCAATAGGTAACTATAATGGAAGCTTAATTTGGACTTCAAGGAGCTAAATACAAAGGCGTGCAGAATATAGGGAAGAACAGAAATTGTTCCAACAAAGAGGGGTATTATCGAGAGAAAAAAGGAATTCGTTACAAAAAGCAAACTCACCTGACTTCGATAGGGCCGTGCAAACGAGAAGGTATGTACATTGCAGTCCTAATTTTTCCCGCTCGTAGCGCTAGTGGTTAAGTCTATATGGAGGGTCTTACCCCACTCTCCCCCAACTACTGCTTCCATTTTCAAGGCACTTTACATAAGTCAAACGTACTGAAATACGTACCACGGCCAAAAAGCATAATCAACTGGAACAAAATCGACACAGTCGACCCCATTCTCTTTTATCCGTTTAATTACCGCGCTGTGACCGTAGAATCATTAGGGCGCCGGGTTCGCGGTGAAGTGGGTCAGAATGTGACGGTCACCGCCAGGTCCAGTGGCGGCCCACTCCGCACGGGTCGATCGAGTGCGGCGCACAGGTGCCGCGCGCTGCGTGCGGAGCGGGTATATGTTCGGCCAGAGTGTCCGGTAGCGGCCGTGGGACCATGTCGACTCTGGGGCTGGCGTAGTCGGAGCGTGCGTGCGCGTTCATGTCGCGGGTCAATGGCAAACAGCGATAACAGACTGACCGACAGACCGACAGACCGACAGACCGACAGACCGACAGACCGACAGACCGACAGACCGACAGACCGACAGACCGAACAGAAATTGTGCAGTACCGCACTACCTTATATCTTAATGCAAATAACTTCAAGCCCGTGTAATGGTGGAGAAGAGTAGCGAATAATTATAGTCACTAAATGAGGATAACTGCACCCTTGAAGCCGAAAACTACTACAATTTAACATCACATTATCGAATTAATAACCAATGGATTGGAACTAAAAGGAAATAAATTGATTATTAGCCAACATAAGTTAGGAACCAAGATCACCTTTTTATTGCGGCTCGTTTTCATCACAGCTGCCACGGTGAAACCAGGAAGCATAATTTAAAGCCCCGGAATGAATTGCATTAAAACGGACACGATACGGCCGGAAGTGAAGTTTGCAGACATTAAGGAGGGCGCCGTACATTAGGGGAATCCTAGATAATGGCTGGCATGACCAGGCACAAAGCCTGATTGTCAATTTTCAGACAAACGACCTACGCGATATGATCGGAAAACTTCGAATGAAATTAAAGGTTCCCATCCAAGTGGATACAGTTTCCGGATTTGGGCTCCGATAAGTGCGTACATTATACTAGCTCACTATTATGTTCACTTAAAGCTTAGAAGAGACCGGGAAAACATGATAAAACATTTGCGGGACGTGATTTAGTTCCAAAAATACTGCTATTTGACTTGTTTTAGGTGTTGTTTCGTGTCAGATGCATTTTATATGCCTCTGTTTAATTTGTTTTTTGAAATTATAAAAGGAAGTGCCTGAAAGTACAATTATCATGCAACTGAAAGACCGTTTCCCATTCAGCGCGTGTCACACATATTTTACCAATAAATACATGTGTTTATGCAGGGTGTTTATGGATCGTAATGTTGCAGTGAATGGAAAACAACACCGGAAGTGATAATGGACTGCACAGGATCCATTATTGTTATTGATCCATCCATCCATCCATTGATCCAGGATCCATTATTGCATTATTGTTATTGGACCCTAGTTCCTACCATATTTGTCATAGCCTTAAACAGTTGCATGATAAAATATTTAATGAACTCGCACCTGAGGGATTTCTTATTGAACTCGGCTACTGGACGAGCCGTCCAATAAAAATCCTTTTCAGGCCCTCGACCATTACATTATTAAAACTAGCTCAAGTCCAAATTTCAACATTTTTTAACACAAATTTCAACATTTCTACGTTTCGGGCAAGTTTTTACTCTGTGGGCTAAGTTGTTTTGCGTGGTTGAATTTAACCCTACAAAAAGCTATGAAATCCTCAAACATGCAAAAATCTGTATTGGCACATGGTCATTGATAAAATATGTTGATATGTAAACATACACGTCATGAATGGCTGCACATAATTATTGTTCCTATAACACAATCTCTTTACGGCAAAACTATTGCCGAAAAACCTGAAATGAGAATCATGAGCTTAGGCAAGTGGCAAGTGCAATGCATTTAGCGGAAGAAGTCGCAATATCACAGTTTTTTCGGAGTATGTGCAAGATTTGCACATCCAGCGATGACAGACATCGTACTTTATAACTTGATGACAGTAAAGGCACACAAGTTAATACACCACGGGGCAACTTGATACATCCAGCAGCAACTTGCCCCAGTCAGTGCTCGGTAGTCACATCCTACCGGCACTGACTGGAGCATTATCAAGATTGCTGCTAAAATGATTGGTGTGATTGAAAATGGTTTGGACGGCAAATGAAGTGATTGGCGAAAAATTTGATGTTTTAACCCTACACCGAAATATCAAACGGTAAATGTTACCACAATTCTGGGAAATAAAGACAAGGCAGACTTGGTTTTGACTTATAAATATACCTTGGTTTTGACACACACACAAAAACTGACGATTTCCGACAACGGCCACGTGTTAGGGGGGGGGGGGGCAAGTACTGCCCCCTGACGAATATTCGAGATAACTCAGAGCAGAATAGTGCTATCGAGCTCCAACTTTCAGTACCTTATCCTACATCAATTTGACATCTTTTGTGTAAAAAATCAATTGTTTTGATACAGATGTATGGATTCTAGTGATGTCACTACATACGGCTTGTACCTACTACGATAAAATCAGCATATGTTTGACAGGCTGCACAAAGAAAACATTTGAACTAAATTGCAATATGAAAATTCAAAACATACCGAATTGCAAGGGGAACAAAATGGTTATCTCGTTTTTGTTGTGGTAGAAAATTGTTTATTTTGACTCCAAAATTTCAAAAATCATATTTAAATAAATGTTCAAAAACACAAATTTCAAAAATATGCAAAAAAAACGGAATAAATATCATGTCCCTAAATATAAGCAATGTCTATAGGTACAACATTTTAAAGCCATATCTTTATTTTTCGCAGACATTTGCTGACTGACCTATAGTACGGTAAACAGTGACGTCATGTTTTGAAAATGCGTTTTAGTTTTTTTATACCAGATAAAAGGTGTTTCTGAGATAAAACTGGTCTAGATTAATTATCTGCATGATTAAAATGAATCATTTTTGAAATTTGAACTCATGTTACCTGACCTTGACCTAAACGTGATCTTAACCGAACTTAAATGAGTTTGAACGGCCTAATGATGACTATAACTGAATTATACGTGTAAAATGACATATGAAACATGTTTTGTATGACTTTCTGGAAAAATGTAATATTGACCTTTTGTGACCAAACCTTTACCTTTACCTCTGCCAACAATATCTATTTCTGCCCTTGCAGGATGCTGCCTATACCGTTAGAAGCACTTCGAGTGATTATGGTCACAATCCAAGTCTGAATGGAAAGCATAGGTGATAAAGCCAAAGTATCGATTTTGACCTTTGACCTGTTCTTGACATGACAAGAAAACTCAACTTAACAAAAATAAAGTATGCTCTTGATGTGTCATATGAAGACCTTTCGATTGCCGCATTGTGTCATGGGACAATTGGTTCCGGAGATAACGAGAGGTCACTTTTTGCCTCCCCCGGTCAAGGGTGTTCGGCTGAGAACCCGGTCAATCGCGGGTTAACGCTGGTTCAACGTCCCTGTAACTAGACACCCCACCCTCCCCCTAAATTTTAAACCTCACATGAGCTTTTAAAGCTTAAGCTGTTTTTCGATTTCATGGTGGTAATTTTTAGCCACTATACGGTTTCGCGATATCAATCCCAGAGCTTTACCCCATAGCTACTCAACCCAAATAGGTACATAGCTCGGCAGAATGAGTATTAGATTATCACTTTGCATGAGTCATCCGTTGCGCATTTGCATCATTTTGTATAGCCTAACTCCGAATGTTTTGAATTGATGGGTTCCCGGGATCAGAATCGGACAAAGCCGAGCTTGTTGCGTGGGCCCTGAACCCTGCCATCGATAGCTGAGTTCCGTGCTGTCGGCAGAAGCTTGTAGTCAATGTTTGACGCCGCTAATGAGTGGTAACGGTCCGCTCGGCTCACTGACTTCATGGAAGGCGACCGCTGCCCCCGGTTACAGGATTGATCCCAATCAGGGACGAATCGCGAGTTGCCAAGGGCTTATAACCCAGATACACGAGTGGGAGCAGCATAATACAAAACGACAAAACTAAAAAAGAAACATGTAATGATCTGCTTAAAGGGTCAGAGAATCAACCCTTTTCACTTGTTATATAGGTACCTATGATTATAAAGCAGAATTTGAATATGAGCTTTGCAAATCATTACATTGCAACAAAATTAGCCGCAGAAAGCTTGCACTAATAACATACACAGTTTTATGAAACATATTTGTGGCTTGAAATCATTCATACAATGCAACTTGCCATCATGTTCAGGCGTCTCAATTCGGACTTAAAAACAAAATATATTCAGCACAAGACAAATCGACTGGCACGGATATGACAACGAATCAACCGCCCGAAAACGTGTGTCTTTCGACAGGCACGTAGCCAAGGGGGCGGCGGGGGCAGCCGCCCCCCCCCCACACCCTCTGGAGGCCAAGGGGGCCCTTTTTGGCGCGCGCATCGCGCCGGAAAGGTTTGACGAGACCGCGCGAAGCGCGGTTTTTGAGAAAGTTAAGAGCATTTCAGAGGCCTTTGAAGTCACCAGGGCCCTCTCTGAAAGACCAGAGAATCCAATGGACGTTCTTAAGGCTCCGGTGCAGTGCAGGTCAGAGACCAAAATGGCCCCCAGTAGCCTTTTTCATAAAGCTAATTTACAACAGTTGTAGGTTGTAGATTGTAAATTCGATTTTTCAACTGCATCTTAATAAGTGATACGCGCATTATTAGTCAGTGTACCGTGATCAGTCGATAATGGCTGGCCCTCGCAGTCGACCGCACACCGTACATCGACGTAGGAAGCGCGCATCACTCATTAAAATACTGTTTAAAAATCGAATTTACAACCTACAACCTACAACCGTTGTAAATTAGCTTTATGAAAAAGGCTACAGGTGGGTCGAAAAAGTCCCGGGCTCGTCAAAAGGGCCTCCAGATGGGTCGAAAGGGCCCCCGGGCCGTTCAAAAGGGACCCTGGGCCGATCGAAAGGGCCCCCGGTTGGGTCAAAAGGGTCCCCAGGTGGATCGAAAGGGCCCGCGAGCCGGTCGGAAGGGCCCCGGTCCGGTCGAAAGGGCCCCTGGTTGGATCAAAAGGGCCCCAGGTGGGTCGAAAAAGGCCCTCGGGTGGTTTGAAAGGGCCCCTGGGCGGATCAAAAGGGCCCCTGTGCGATTCCAAAGGGTCACCTGTCGTGTCAAAAAGGCCCCCTGGGTGGGTTGAAAGGGCCCCTTGGTGGGTCGAAATGGTCCCCGAGCGAATCAAAAGGGACCTCGGTGGGGTCTAAAGAGCCTCCAGGCGGGTTGAAAGGGCCCAGAGCGTGTCAAAAGGTAGCGGGCAGTTCGGAAGGGACCCTGGCGGGTTGAAAGTGTCCCTGGGCCGACCGAAAGGGCCCTCGGTTGGATGATATGGCCCCCGAGCGGGTCGAATGGGCAGCTGGGCGGGTCGAAAGGGCACTAGGTGGGTCAAAAGGACCCTCGGGAGTGTCAAACAGGGCCCCCGGGTGTGTCAAAAAGTTCCACGGGCGATTTGAAAGGGTCCCTGGGCGGGTTAAAAGGATCTCTGTGCGAGTCCAAAGGGTCGCCGGTCGTGTCGAAAGGGCACCTGGGTGGGTCGAAAGGGACCCTGTATGGGTGGAAATGGCCCCTGAGCGGGTCGAATGGGTGCCCGAGTGGGTCAAAAGGGCCCAAGGTGAGTCGAAAGGGCCCCCGAGCGGGTCGAAAGGGGCACCGTGCGAGTACAAAAAGCTACCGGTCGAGTTAAAAGGACCCCGGGCGGGTCGAAAAGGCCCCGGGTAAATCGGATAGCCTCAGAGTTGAGGAAGTTAAGAGCACTTCAGAGGTCCTTAGGACGACCAAGACCCTCTCTGAAAGACCAGAGGAACCTATGGACGTTCAAATTAGTCCCATATGAAGGTCAGAGGACCCCAAGCTAGACCGAAAGCGCCCATTGGCGAATCAGAATGGCCCTGAACATGCCGAATGGTTTTCTACCTAGCAGAGAGGGGCTCTAGGCAGGTTGGAGAGACCCTTGAGCATGTCAGCAGAGGGACAAAGCGTCCCTTACCAGGTTGAAAGGCTAGACTAGAGGGCCCCTGGGAAGTTCAAAGGACCCTGTGCATGTCAGATGGCCCCGACAGATCAAAAGGACCCTAGGTGGGTCAAAAGGGCTCCTAAATATGCCAATAGGCCCTTAGCTATCACGATTCTCTCAAGGGCAAGACGTGAGGACTGAGGAGTGAGGAGGCCCTCCCGTGCGAAGAGGAGGCCCTCCCGTGTGGAGAGAATATCCTCCCATGCAGAGAAAAGACCCTGCCGTGCGTTGAGGAGGCCCTCACATACGGAGAGGAGGTCCCTCTGTGCAAAAAGAAAGCCTTCACGTAAGAATCCTGTGCGGAGAGGAAGCTATTCTGTGCAAAGAGGGTGACCTCCTGTGCAGGTAGGAGGCATTTCTGCACAAAAAGGCTGTGCGAAGAGGAGACCCCTCTGCGCAAAGAGGAGACCCTCCCGTGCGGAGAAGAGGCCTCTCTGTGCGGAATGGAGGGCCTGCCGTGCAGAGAAGAAGACCTTCGGAAGCCCTTATTCGGCTATTAAAATTTGGGAAATCCGGAATTAAAGTGATTTTCTGCGGCCTAAAATTATAAAACTAATACCGATTCACGGCGTCACTTGATTTTTCATCCTCGTGCCAAGGCCGTTGTTCAATCGTTTTTTGGTTCGTCATCATGTTCAATTACACTAAAAACATTTTACCTTTTGATATCCTTATATCCTCTATGTTTAGCTTCTACAAGGTGCACCACTTTATATCAAAGCTGTGTCAGACGAAACCCGCAGAATTTTCGCACTGCTTCGCGACACTAAACGTTAAGTAAACGTTATGCTTAACGTTAAGTATAGCATTACCTATCTTTTTCCGTTGACATACACATTAAAATCACATATAAAATTTTCAAAGGCCTGAATTGATGAGAATGCGTATTGCATATTCAAGGCATTACACGCAAAAATGTCGCGCCGCTCCGCGGCGCAAATGCTTTTAAGCAAATCTCTCTTGCGGTCAGAAAGAAGCCCTTTGAGGCTCCACCCTCGGACGTAATCCTGGCTACGTGCCTGCTCCAAGTTTCTGCACATTACTGCGTTTTCCATCATTGTAGAAGACCTATTCATTCGTTCTGTTGGGCCCTTTGAACGCTCGGAATGGAGTTTCGGCGGCGTTCTCTGCGTGTAGAGCGGTGGTAACTGGCTAGCCGTGAAATGGCGGACGGGGGTCGATCGAAGACAGCCGTGCAGGGGCACCGACGGTTTGGTGGGACTGGGCCGGGGAAGTTAGAGAACGGCTTGCTTAACGAACGAGGTTATTTATTTACTTACCGAATCTAGCATGCTTTAACTTGTTAGCAATGGTGGTCAAAGGTCCGTTACTCCGTTCCTCTAGTCCGTTACATTGTAAAATCTACGTGTTATCAACGTAAGCTATGGTTATTCGTATAAGCACAAGGCAAGGCAATTCGAATGAACTTTTTCAGTAACGGACACAAAGTTGCGTTATGGACCAAAAACAGTAACTTGCGGTATTTGGTTCGTTTTCGTAAAACGAATGTTGTGAGCCGGATATGTTTCGTTACCCAAAACAAGTACCTATAATATACGACCTAAAAAGTGACTGCATGTTTCAGAATAGCCTTTCAACCTGCAATTACGCTGATATCGCTTAATTGTATTAAGTAACGGACTAATAGTAACGGAGTAACGAACCTTTGTCCACCTCTGCCTGTTAGATGCTTGAAATGCAAGAATATCCTATTCTGACAAGCCCTGTGAAAAAAAAACAAGTACAAAGGTTTCAGGAAATTCATTCCTTGCAAACGAACCAGAAGTTGTGTATTCTAGGATCGGGAAGACATGACACGGGATGCCTTCCTATGCCAAGTAAGTAGGTAGGTAGACAAAGCCAATGTGGTGTCTAGTGCGAGTGGTCAATGCTATAAGCTTGATAATATTCAATCAGGGGTGTAGTTTAGTATTCAGTCGGATGGGCTTGAGCCGTTCCAACTGGGGCTGGTGTCCCTCAAGCTCCAGCCAAGAAGCGGGGAAAATTCTCAAATTGGACGAGAAAGTGGGTAAAGTCCGAGGAAAAAATGTATTTCAATGAATTTGTATGGTGCTTCATGCGAATTTTACCAGCTCAGCCCCTCCAACTTTTTGAGAAACTACACCCCTGTATTCAATCACACGTGCGCATTGTGCTTGCTGCTTCTGCACAGCGATGTGAAATACATTGCTATTCGTTTACTGACCGGCTCCCAATACCTACTGTAAACCTGGCACGCAATTCATGCAGGGAATTGGAAGCGGACTGAACAATCAAAGCAAATCTAGAGTGCTGGTATTGCAACGTTGCATGCTGTTCTTTTGACCAATACGTTACAGCTCTGGTCGTGTTAATACGTGCCATATGACGTCCATTCGGCACGCCTCTGCAGTAACGGACGTGCCCTTAGCCCATCGCATGTTAGGAATTCACTATACCGTCGCTCAATGTCAAAATACCGTCCGGTCGCGACAGTCGTGTCGGGGCCGACCGACCACTTCGCGGTGACTTCATATCCGACCAATCACAGCACAGTACGTGAGCCGGCCTTTCAACCGACGACGCCGTGACATCACTTTTGACCAATGAGCGCCATCGACGGGGCCGACCGACCCGCGTGTCCGCAGGCAGTGACGGTCACCAGGCGAGGTAGCAGGGCGGGGGGGGGGAGGTGGGGGCAAGGCAGGGGAGGGGCTGAGCGCGACCGTGATGCCAGTCATGAAGGAAGTGCCCCGGGGCGGGCATACACGACAATGTCTGGGAGTTGACTTTCGGACGCCCAGCTCAGCTTGCGTCACGCCACGTGTCAGCGAGCGCTCGGGTGGGCAAGGCGAGCGACTTAAGTGATGGTTTCATTATTTGACAGGCGGGGAAAATGACAAACCCTTGTGACGTCACAGTTGAGTTGTGTATACGCAACTTAAGTGTGATGTCACAAAAATAGCGTGACATAGGTACTCAGCTGATGACGTAATGACATTACGTTAATGCTAATGGCCATAGATCGTAAGCTGTTTCTAAATTCATCGTCAAACTAGAACATTATTTCATTTTTCAAAAAAATAAAAAGGTGCCTTCATGTAGGTAGGTTGTAAAAATGAAGTACATTAAAGCAAAGAAGGATCAGTTATTTTCATTTTTCTCGGAAGAAGCGTTCTTGGCGCACTTTTTACACAAAATTCCTAACGTACCTAGGGTTTAAATTTGCAGCCGTTGCTGCGTCTTCAAATGACGTAATAACCGTTTTCACAATGCATTTGTATTGATGCGGTACGACTTAATGAGTAACAAATTAGATATTACGAGTTTCAAGAGGTTTTTATGTAAAAGCCTTACTGCCATGTTCATTCCATGAGCAATGAGCATGCTTACTGATCTAAGCGATATATAGCCGTTTCCAAAACGCGGGGTTGTACTGCGTTGGAGACAAATCTGAAAGTCCACATTCCTGAGGAACTTAATCAAAAGTGCATTAAATGCATGGGGTTTGGTGCTGTGAAATAAATATGTTTGATCAAAACCCTCAATTTAGCTGACAAATACAGTACAGAAACGTAAGACTTAAAAATATTCAATAAACTCCCATTTCAGTTTCCTATAGGTAGGTACAGTTCTCCACCTATTTAATGGTTGGTTTGATAAAACCAACTGAATCTTTTTTTGCGTGCAGTGATATCATTTTACAAATGTTTTACACATATCCGCATTTACGTTTTGCATGTGTCTATAGAGGGACACTGACGTATACTTACAAGTTTGTGAGTTATTTAAAAACATCATTTTTGGGCATCAGGAGCTGCTGGGGATTGTTTTCCCTGTGACCGCCACTGATATAAGTGGCGCCGCCACAGGGGAGCTGGTGGTGACACCTAGTGAAGATGCA
>JARBER010185564.1:0-22789 GCA_030265075.1 Balanus glandula | reverse complement strand
CACCCATCCCAGCCGCCCCGCCGAAGCTGACACAAGCAGTCACGAAGAGACCCCGCGCCGACAGAGGATGTTAAGTGACCCAGAGTCGGTAGGGAAGGTCACCTTCGCTACCATGGTAGCTAGGTGACCTCCTGTCTCTGCAGAGACAGGAAGATGCTTGGTTTGCACACGCTCCTTTCTCCAGTCTGGTAGGTGACTTCATCAACTTGCAACAAATGAGTTTCGCAGCGGATGGTTCGGAATTTAACACAAACAAGATGATCTGCCTTCTATGCACAGTGTGCCTACCTCACATTTTAGGATTATGACAGGGGCACAACGAATTTATAATTGGAGCTTTTACTGTACCCAACTCAAGTGTTATCCTCTCACAATATTTGTTTGGGACCATGAGTCATTTACACCCACAATGTCCTACACACTTAGTTCTCAATTCGAGAACGTACAAGAGCCTGATAGACCCGCACCAATTTATTGATCAGCTGTCCACGATTGACCAGGACCAACTAGGCGAGCCAGAAGAACCAGGTTTGAACCATCACTTCGATGTTTTTTCCGTAGTCCGGTTAGCTGGGGCGGCCATTTGCTCGATGATAGACAAACAAGCAACAGTAAAACTGTGAGTCCGACGCACAGGCATTGCACATTTAAGACACACACGCACGCAACACACAGAACACGGAGAACAGTTGTGTCACCAGCGCAGCCAGTCCGCGGAAGAACACACAAAACAGAAACAACATGGCGCCCGTCCACCAACGACGACGACGGCAATATGCAAGTACATATAGATTTTAACAGCAAACCACGATATTGCACATGGGACAAACGCTTAATGGATAAGTTAAGTCATTCAAGAAGACATCCGAAGCTGAGGCGGTATGGAGCAGCATTGAAAGAGTATACTGTTCCATATCAACACATTGACGTCGGTCCTGCTCCAAGACAAGTGGTCGGAAGTGCATCATGCGACGAGCTTGATAACGTGATCCGTAACGGCGTCGACGTAACGGAAACCGTGACACCGAACAAAGTCCAGCTCAAGTTAGCGTGAGATTAACAATGCTGAAGCTTCATCAGCTGGCGTGATATGCAATGACATGAAAGTGACGGTGAAAGCGTAAACGACAAATTGAGAGTTCCACTTCCTGTGTGGTGTGTGCTCGAAAGTGGTTTCGAGTTAGGAGCTTGGGATCACGTGAAGTAACCAAGGTTGAGCCTGGAGGAACCGGGAATGCAATGCAGTTTAAATAATCAAAAAATTGCTATCTGATTTATATAAACTCTTTAACACTTTCTATGCAATGATTTTGTGAATTCAATTCATGACCTGCAGTATTTGGCATTGTACAACTTAAAAAAGCATCAGCTCCTTCTTGATTTTTAAAGATGTTATGGTACATTGAATAAAACGATTTTTGTCAGACATATTTATGTGCTAAAATTATATGGCATGGGAAGTAGTCGCCGGTGAAGTAGGATGCTTTAAAATGAAGACCTTTAGCGCTAAGTCAAAGAGTCGTCAATGCCTCTTTTAACCTATCGGTGCAGCTTCTCCCTTACATTACCAATCTATTCCTACTGGCAGGAACCGTAGCTGCCACTACATTCGCTAGCATCCAAATCGGCAAACAGAAGGGACGTAGCGACTAGAGAGAAGAAGTCAACTGGACTACATACAACGCGCACCGAAAGCCAAGTTTTCCACCACTAACACCGAGGACCATACTGACGTCACCTACGGAGAACAGACCACGGCGCTCATCCGCGTAACATCGTCGCTCGCCGACTCCAACAGCGGCCCGACAGCGCCGCACGTATGGACAAGAGTACCTGAGATAGTTGACGCCGCCCCGCCCGTGCGGCGCGCGTGCAACAAACCGCCGCCGGCCACTCCGCTGGCCGGCGTCCAAGTGGGTCGGCGAGGCCGTCCGCTTCTTGGCGGCTTTGACACGACGACAGGCCCGTCATAACTCGGACCACCAAGCAGCTCAGACGCAACGCTCGGCTGTCGCCAGCTGGCCACTGCCCAGACCGCGCGAGGACAGCGTCCACGCGGGACCGCGGCCTCCTAAGCCCTCGGCGGGGCTCCCTGGGCTCCCGCGGCCGACCGCCACACATAGAGCGACATAGGGGCGGCGGTCGGACGCTCCGCCCCGCCGCCGGGCAAGAGGAGGAAGTAGGGGTGCGCGGCGGAGGCGGCGGCGTGGCGGCGGCCGCCCGCCGCCCGCCGTCTGCCACGGCGGGGGTGGCCTCACAACGGCAGCGCGTGCAGCCCGTACAGCCCCAGCTCAGGCAGGTAGGGCACCATCTGCGCGGGAATATTACCTGCGTAGGGGAAGCCGAAGCCGGCGTAGCCCGAGTAGCCGCGGCCGGCGTAGGCGGCGTACGCTGCAGCCGCCGGGAAGCCTGGAACACGCCCGGGCGAGGTCAGGTCAGGTCATGGCGGTCAGGCTGGGCACATGGCATGGCGCGGCGCCGACGACCCGCCGTCAGTTGTAGCTTGTGGGAAGGGTCGTCATGGTTTGACAACAGTTATTAGTGAATACTTTTGACAGCATTTTCTAATGAAACAACATAAGTATATATTTGGCATTATTTTACACTGCACGGCGGGTCGTTTACGAGTTAAACACAGAAGCGCGCGTATTCACATCGTTTGCCAGCAGTGGACTAATAGCGTCTATAGACTATCCATTCCCTCAACCTGGCAGTACTCGGCTAGAGAGGCAGTTGGGTCAAGAAGACCCAGCTTAGACGCAATCAGCTAAGAAGCCTATGCTAACGTATTGTTCCACTGCCGCAATGAAAAGGGGTACATATTATCGAGAACAAGTTTTGGTGATGGTTTTGGGAGCGGTTGAATATCAGGGAAATGTCATACCAGGTCCTTGACACATGAACTAATTACGTTATAGGCTTTCTGGAAAAAGTTTAATTTAATTCGTTGGCTTTTGTTGGAGGTTAATGTTAGAACCCAGAAGAAAGAAAGACCAAAGCCCAGAAACAGAAGCCCGTTTAAAGAAGCCACCGTGGGAAGAAGAGCGAGTGAACCCAGTAGCCATGCAAGTCACAGGTGTCCACAGAGAAGCATTAACACATGACGCGTGTAGTGAAACGATGCTAAGACTACCGAAAAACGAGTGATGTTCACTGTTTAGGTTCTACTCTACAAGCTCTACCACTGAGTGCTGCTCTTTATCGGTCGGATCAGCGCCCGGCTCCCCGCAAACAGCCGTGTTTTGGGCCAATTTGAAACAAATCCAGTCACTCGGCCTTGGATGATTCAAAAGATTCCGAAGATAAATTCAGTTATTTGGCCTTGTTTGACACTCAGGATCGTCATGTCATTGCGAGACAGTGCGCACACGTGACTTTCGCTGCTGACATGACACCTAATTTGATGCAAAATCAGGGCGTGAGGCTTGACCGGAGACGAGGTCAGGGTGTGAGGCGTGACCTGAGGTCAGGGCGCGCGCCCGGCCAGACCAGCAGTCAGCGCTCAGCGTCACTACGGAGTGGAGTTGGAGTGGTACGTACCGTTTTGTCGCACCCCCAGTGACCACACTAGTCTGCAACTTGAGGGAAATCACGGCGCCGCTGGCCGAGACCGAGAGACTAGCCCATGGATCATTGCGAACGGGCGGACGGGGGCGGGGCGCGAGGGTGACTGCACCGGAGGCTGATCAAACGAGCACGCCCAGCGGCGCGCGCGCCGAGGGTGCATCTCAGATAATTTCGGGGGGCAATTTTGGCGCCACCGGCACTACAATGTGGGCACTGGGTTAGGGCGAGCTACAGGCTAGCTAGGGGTGGTGATGCTAGACAGCTAGACGGAAAAGGAGCGGCGAGCTAGCGAGCGACACATTGGACAGCCGAACGCATCTGCTAACGGGAGCCCTGGCGAACCGCCCCCATCCGTCTCCGCCAATCATCCAGGGCTTGTGTGAAAGGCAACTCAGAGAAATAAACCGTCACGATAAGACCAAAGGAAGGTAGTGAGGTCACTGGGAGCTCGTGCCAAGTTTGCCATGCCGCCCTCCAGCCAATCAACATCAGCTTTACATCTGAGTCAGCCAATCAGGACCGTCTGGACCTGAGACAGGCACAGAGTTTAATCGCTCCAGCAGGTGTGCATACAATGATTAAGAGCCCGGTTGACTACGCACTACTACTACTGCACTACTTCTACTACTCACTACAAACTACTGATTAGCCGTATCGTTGGGCGGATTAGAAAATGGACAGAAAATAATCGTTCGTCGCATTTATTGAGTGAAAGAGGTTAAATACAAAGCTAATGACACGTATTCAGACGAAAGGGGGCCTTGGCACAAAGCAAAAGAGTCGACCCGAGCGGGACGGCCCGTCTCGGGTGGGCGGGTCGCCCCGGTAGCGGGGCGGATAGACTGGGGACACTGGTGGGGCCGGGACAGACTGCCCCGCCGCGCCTGCCGCCGTCCGCCCGCGATCTCTGGTGTGGTCACCGGGAGGGACGACCTAACGTTACGCCTCCGCCGGCGAGCCGACGCGACACAGCAGAGGCGACGGCAGACAGAGACAGAGGGGCGGAGAGACGGGAGAGACAGCGACTAATGAGAGAGAGAGCACGGCTAATATCAAAACACAGCGGCGCGACCGGAGCGGCGGCGGCGGCGGCGGCCGGCCCGCCCGCGGCTGGCGCTCGTTGTATGTATTGCAATCACAGACGGGCGCGCGAGACTACAGCTCTACTGCCAGCCGCCAGACGCCCACCAGTCTCCCCGACACAACGGACACCGGCATGTACACACCTCACGGACGCTACCGAAAACCGACGACAATGCGACCAACGCAGGACAATAACAACAGCATCGCGCACCGCTTCCGCGTTCTCGCGCATTCACACACTCGACCGCCGGGGTCTCTGCACTGATACCCTCGTCTAAAATATGTGTATAACACTGCGTCTTTACTGCTGCACTTAAGTACAAATACGGGCAATGCATGGACTAAATCAATATCGATCTCGTAAGTACTCGGACAAGATGAAAGGATTTCAGCCAGCAACACAGGAGTGGCCTACTATTCGTGTTTCAGAAATGATCAAGAACCGCAAGGACTCACTCAAACCGATGGTGGTCAGACCTCACCAAAGAAACTAATCCTCTTGAGCATTTAAATGGAATTACCCTCGGAAACCGCACCCCACTAAAGGCTCGAGAAGGGTACACATGAGGCTCTGGCGGCCCTCCGATGGACTGAGAGAGGCTCCTCCTCTGCCGCCCGCTGGGCTGGGCGGCAGCGCACTCCGAAATCACGGACGGGTTGATGTTCTAACCCCACAAACCACATGATAGAAAACTCAGCGGTTTGTACTATTGCTTCTCAATACTAATTTGGAAGACACTGATGGCCAGCAGCCGACTCTGAAAATTCCGCTAGATGTCGCTAGATGTCGCTAAAGCTCGCTAATGCTCGCCCAAGCCCGCCCCGGCACCGGCAAGTGCACTGATGCGAGCAGCAACGGCACAAAAGCTGGGCAGAAAGATCTCAAGGCGAGTGTGAAAAGACAAAGAGACACAGATGCACCAAGAGTGAGTTAGTGACAGCAATATCGCTGGGCTACTTTTACCAAAATAACTGTGTATAAAATTGGAATCGTCAGGCACCCGATGGCGCTAAGCTATCTGGCTAACCCGTGGCTAAATTTCGCCGGGCTAGAGAGCTAGGATGGCTAAACTATTTTCGAGTACAAAATTGAAGGACATTTTGGTGCCCAGTGGTGCTGACCAAGTCACAGCTGGAGATAAATGATCAGAAATAAATTCAGAAGAAGCTTGCCGTTTTGAATATTGCAGCTGACTCATAACCTCAGGAGACCGATGCTTATTTTAGATACGCAGTTTTCGAAGTGTTAGCTGCAATATGAGAGCGACCAACAGCGCCGACTCACTGAGAGAGAGACTCAACTCACAGAGAAAGAGACTCAACTCACAGAGAAAGAGAGAGGGAAAGACTCCAACGAGCGTCGAGCCCAGCTTGCGTACGGCCCGTGTCCCCGTGATACCTCCCGAGTGTCCCAGCGCAAAATAGCCTCACAGGTAAGGGTGAAACACTTCAAATAACGAGATTCAAGCTAGTGTCGTATAACACAGATATACAACAGCACGAAGACATGCACGTCTTTGTTCATTATTACTGCCGTTATTGCTAGGCGTTCGGGCCGCGCCGGCCTGCGCCGGCCGGGGACAGCGAGTATCTTACACGACGCGCGACTCTGCGCGGCGCGCGCGCGACCGCACCGCCACAGCGCCCGGGGCGCCTACAGGCCGACGGGGATCTGGTAGTACTGCTCGAGGCCGAGCCCGGCGAAGGTGGGCACGGTGTGCTGCGCCTGCATGGCGCCCGGCGCCGTCAGCCCGCCCAGGAACAGCTTCTTGCAGGTGGCCAGGTCGAAGCCGTGCAGCGGTGCGCCGCCCAGGCCGACCTGGCCGAGCTGGTGGGCGCCGAGCTGGTGGGCGCCGAGCTGGTGGGCGCCGAGCAGCGGGGCGCTGGTCAGCGCGGCGGGCGCGGCGGCCACCGAGCTCGGCACCGAGTACGGGCTGTAGCGGTAGGTGGCGAGCGACGGCAGCCCGGGGGAGACCAGCACCAACTCACCGTAGCCGCCGCGAGCCGCAGCCCGGCCGCGCGCCAACGTCTGCGGCAGCATCACCTCCTTGGGCTGCGCCTTCTTACACTCCACCTGCGACAGAGAGCGGCGGGTGTGGCCGGGGGGTCAGGGGCGCGCCGCGCCGGCCGCCGGCGCCGGCAGCCCGGCTCTCCGGATCCCGCCGAGACCCTATGTAGAGTGTCGAATCGTAAGCAAGCAATTTTTGTATTACAAATTGGTGTTTGTCGGAAATATCATCTAACGTCAATGAGATTTGTATTTGCATGGGATTGGCGAAGTATATATAACTCCTTTCATATATGGGTATATAGTTATGGATTTGCTTTACACGGCTCCGTTATGCATCCTCTCAGAGAAGTTGCGCAGCTTTGGAATAGAGCTGTCATCAAACTCCATGGCCCTGCGCCTCCGTCCGAGTTCGTGACCCGCGCAACCTATCGGCACGGGGCTCACCGAAAGCCATTCGCGCTGATTCGCAAACACAACGCGCATAAATCTGGCGCCAAACTATTTTGGATGGCGCGAGACGTTCAAAAGGCGAGCCGATTCATTCTGGCCTTAAGCCGCCGGCCGACCGGCGCCTCGGCGGTGAATTTATTCGCCGGCCCGAGCCGTGTCAGCAGAATGAACTGATGGTATCGACGCCGCCCGACGGGCTCCGATCCGGCCCTGTCGGCGGTCTATACACTTGCGCGACGAAGCCGATTCAGGGCGGGTTTGAATTATTCTCAGTGGCCGCAGCGACTCGTTCCACGGTTTGATTGTGAGCTCGGCTGGCGGAACGTCTGGCTCGGAGGGCGATTGACGAGAACTCCGATCGCTCTTTCGGTTTTTGATGTGTTCTAGAATAAATGAATTAATACAAATACATTCGCTATTCGCTTGCATTGGAGCGGTCTATCGGATTTATCCCATCGCCGCCATTTAATTGGACTGTTTTGCTGGGTCCCGTTACCTTCCCAATGTTTTCAACAAACTCGGATGCCGACACATTTTGTCCTTCTCTCGCTATAGCGCAAATCCGTCGACGAAAGAAAGCGGCTCGCCGACGCTGACAAAGGCGAAGAGTGCCTGGTAAGCTTTTGATGATGGCAGAATGGCCCAACACAACGACCCATCGGCTGATTTCAAGCAGCAATTTTACAAGCAGCCAAGAAGAAGTTCCATTGAACTAGGCTGGAACAACTAAGCGGTTCAGCAGTTTCCAGAATTCGGTTAGAACATAAAACGCTCGGTGAATTCGCTGAGGCACGACAATCACTGCTGTGATCAGCGATAGCTCCACCAAAAATACCCAAATGAAACAGTTTACGAGAAAATGCTCCGATGTGGTATAGTTGTGGGTGCTTCGGACGATTTTTTTCGCTGAAAGTATAATTGTATTACTTTCGTTCATTAATTTCACCTCAGCACCGATGCTCTCAGCTTAGTAAATCATTCATCACAGATGGTGGCTTCCTATTCAAGAAACTCTGCTGTTTTTCTCCGACCTAGTCTGGCTAGTATGAGATTATTACGTGATGATAATGAGTTTTTATCTTCTGCATTGTACGGCGTGACACAAATAACCAGCTGTATAACGGTAAACATCAACAACATGACGTTTTGGTTCGTTCAAACGTTAACATTCGTCATATTGTGTCACTAACACAGATGAACGCGTTATGTCCTGAATTATTTAAACGTTATGCTACTATTACTCCTCAAATGAATGGAAGATAACATTTTTTTTTGCAGGCCACATTGCTTATTTTAACCAAAATAATATTAAGGGCCTAGGCGATTTCAATAAAATGTTATTAACGTGTCTTACTAAAATACTCAGTATTATTTTTGCGTATAATTAATATAATACATAATCTTACATCATACAATGAAGCTGTTGACAACATATATTCAGATAAACACGAAGTTCCTCACTGCGGTGGAACACTCACCATCTTGTTATTGATCTCGTGGAAGTGAATCTCGCACACCTTATCCACCACGTCCTCGTTCTCGAACGTGACGAATCCGAATCCTGTGGGCAGACAGACGGGGGGGAGGGGGGTCAGCTCTTCCGGTGGCGGCCATCATGACGCAGTTGGGTCGCGCCATCAATGGCAAGCTCAGCGCGGCGCGGCACCCCATAAGAGCGCCGGCCTGCGACAGATCGACACTTACAGAGCCATGTAAATCTTCTGCCGGCGACGTTATAACTATGATCCGGTGGCGGCCCGCGTCCGTCGCCGACCGAGCCTGGGCGTTTATTATCATTGCAGGCGACCGCGGCGGGCACATGCGGATCCATTCCGCGCCGACGGTCCGCCCCGCGACGATTGTTCTGTGCAAATAGTTCAGCGAAATGTCGCCGCCAGATTCGGGCCAAATTGACCGAGTCTGGTAGCTAACGGGCGGAATTAAATGATGGCTGCCGCCACACCGCATTCGGAAGCATTCGGGTGCGTTACTTATGCCGCCGCAGCCGCGCGCCGGGAGTGTCTCCCTCACTGCCGCCGACGGGACGTGTTAATGTGTGCGGGGTGGGTGGCGGAATTGTCATCGCTTATACCGGATGGAATTCGGAGGTGGAACGTGGAACGTCAAGCTGGCTGTCATATGAGTGAGAACATCCGAGAGAGTGCACAAATACAGAACTCAGATAAGTATAAATCAAAGAGAAATTGCATGTATCGAGCTATATAGAGATAGTGATTTCTATGACTTAACTTGCGTAAAATTCGTGTATTTTAAGTTGAGAAAACAAACTTATAACGTAAACAAAGAAAGGAAGATAAAAGAGAATATCCGGAGAGTTACGGAGAGATAGAGGGAGGGAAGAACGGGCAACTGACGGATGTCCAGAGCACCAACAGAGGAGGCAGAGCACGGAGCCGGCTGAGGTAGAGGAGAGGAGGCAGAACAGAGAAGCATATTGATCTGCCTGGGAACATCGCCTACCCACCCTGACCGACTGCCGACTACGCCAAACAAGGCACCGACCGGACATCGGGGAGAGATCACACAGACCGGACATCGGGGAGAGGTCACACAGACCGGACATCGGGGAGAGATCACACAGACCGGACATCGGGGAGAGGTCACACAGACCGGACATCGGGGAGAGGTCACACAGACCCAGCCACATACCCGTATGCCACAGACTTATACATAGCCATACACATACACCACAGATACAGCACATACCCATACACATACACCACAGACACAGGCACAGACACAGACACAGACACAGACACAGACACAGACACAGACACAGACACAGACACGGACACATACACGGACACACACACGGATATAGTCCATATGAGCCGCACGCTCTGGTCCCCCCGGCAAACATAGGACACTCGGTGGTGAGTGGAGACGCTCTCTAAGCCTGCTGGCACAAAGCTGTGAGCAAACGGCACAGAGCAGCGGACAATCGGCGCTGGTGCGGCAGAAGTGGTCGTCAAAAGCGAAGAGGCCCTGCTCAAAGGTCAGGTTTAGAGGTGCGGCCGGGAGCCTTGAGATCTACGATGTTTGCCCCCGTCGTGCTCGCTCCAATGAGTCGGATCAGAGATGGGTCGGAGTTCGGGCTCATGTTTGGAAATGAACTCAGTTCATGGTCAGTAGGAGGCTGCAGGCATGACGTGGGGATTGTCAGTTCCATGATTGCTACGCTGTATTTCTGTGTCAGCCGTGTGTGCAAACATGCTAAAAATAGACAAGAATGTAGCAGATCTGTATAATGCTGGATGTATACTATAGCTCAAGCTACGATACCCTAACATTTGTTAAAAGACCCTCGGGAATCAGGTCAATAGACGTATGCTGTTAATACACACCAAATGATGCGTAAAATTTGGCGTGAGTAGACAAAGTAATCCGGCACTGTGAAAGCCATTTGCGAATATTTATAAGCATTGCCGCGCAGGCTTCTTTGCCTGCGGCAGCTTACAAGCACGTGTGTCGGTCGGGGTCGCCAAGTCAGTTATCGGACCGGTGCTGACTCCTGACGGCACGCTCGGGGCTCCATATTAATGCCTGCCTCTCTCCCTCCTCTCCTCTCTCCGACACCCCCCCCCCCCTCCTCTCCCTGCACCAGACCAGCATCAATCAGCAGCACCGCCGGCGCGGATTTCCGGTGATCGGAGGGGGAGGGGGCGCCGCACGTCGGGAGTGCCGAGGTCCGCATCACCAGCAGGCACTCCCGGCACCCTCGGCACCGAGTTCTGCGCGTGCCAGGCGAGTGTGCGCTGCCACGCCTCGAGGAGGGTGGGGGGGGGGATAGGGGCCGTGTGTGCGCGGTTGTGGTGTGGAGTTTCGTGGTGTTTGTTGTGTAGGATGAGGTTGGTTGTGTGTGGTGTGTCATGCTCGTTGCATAACATCAGACTGTCACTTGTGGTGCACCCCTTCCACGCGTTTTCCATAGTGCAGCAATGAAATAGCGAGTTTCAAAACTAATACATTTAGCATCTACTCGTAATATTGGCACTCAACGTTAATTTTAGCTGAGTAGTAGTTCGAAGGCCTGTATTTCCACCACAGGCAGTTTCACGGCCGATTAGGAACTTCAAATATGAAATTACATCACAAAACCACATAATTACTCACATTTTCACACATAATGTTGCCTTTGAGTCACTTTCGCTGGCAAGCAATTTACAACAAAAACCTTGGATGAACACAGAACTAACATATTTGTGTGGTTTTATCACATAAAAGCCTAGTATCTTATAGATGTGTTAAAATATAATATCGCTTAATTATATGTTAAATCAAATGGCTCACAAAGGGTTTCATCGATAAGTGCCGAGAACTAGGACATATATACAAGTCCAAGAAACATTTTAGATTTTTATCTTAGTACAAAAATTAATAAACAAACACTGATTTAATTAAACGGAGAAAACGTAAAAATAACAATTTATTTTACTTAGATATAAGTTATTGAATGGTAGAATATCTCGAATGTATACTGCAAATAATAATTCGTTAAACCTAGCTTTAACTCTCCTTTTGTTTGCTACCCCAGCTCTAGGCAAGCCCTAACGTTGTTCGATCGTGCCAATCCCGCGACAAAAACAGACACTTAAATTCTTACGCTAGCCTGGCACGCTCAAAATACATCGGCCAACAATAACGTACACCACACCGGTCATCGGTGGGGTACGAATCCAGACCTCCGAAGCTCGAAAACTTCCGAGCCCCTTGGCCACGACAAAGTTGGTCTTTTTTAGGTGACAATAGGCCTGGGTGAGCCGGGCAAGATTAGGTTAGATCAGGGCAAGTCTAGGCAGGAAAGTACGAGTTCGAAAACACCAGCAAATTCTGTTCCACACGGCAATATTTCGGTAAAGTGACCGAAGTTCGGAGAGGTTGCACACGATTATGCAATAGGTATTGGGTGTCAATTCATTCCTTGATTCAGCGTTCTTCCAGCGTCAGTTATGACTACGGTCCAGGTCAGGCCCGGTCAGCGGTGAAGAATGCAGCACGTTGACTAGGTCGGGCCCATCTCAGCCGTCACCTCGTTTGGCCGGGCGGGACGGAGCGGGACGGAGCACTGACACCCATATGACCCGACTGTGACGCCAGGCATCGGCTGCGCGCACCGCCGGGCCCGCCCTAATTGCCGAGCCGTGACGGCGAGAATGCGCCGGATTGAATGCCGCGCCACGATCGCCGCCGGCCGCGCCACGATCAGACCGCGGCGCGCGCTGCATGCCAATACCACCGCTTTTTACCCGGATCATTCGAGGTCCAGCCCACCCAATTAAGCTCTGCGTTGGCGTAATTATCAGCGCTGGCAAAAGACCAGACTTGGGTGGATATAATGGAACGGTTTTTCTGTATTATTGAAAAACAGTTGCAATGAATGGAATTTGAGACATGCACTGGGTGTCAGACTGTGTGTCACAATGAATAATTAGGCAGCGTATTATGCACCAATGAATCGTTAATATCAATTTCTATTTCCAATTCCGACAGAACAATGACGTTTGAAAACAAACAGCAAGCTTCAAAGAAGCACTCAATATACACAGCGCCTGGCGATAAATTTAACGCCGTCTTAATTACAAGCGTCCATTTATCAACGTCTCATTCGATTATCCTTCCCTGGCTGGATGCAGAACCGAGGCAGAACTGAATGCGCGCACGAGCACTGAGAAGCTCGAAAGGCCTCCGACGCGTAACGCAATGACGCGACAAGCGCTCTGCGATCGCGAGCGGCCGCGTCGCCTTACGCCGCGAATTCCAGGCGTTTCGTTCGGCACCGCGCGCGCACTGGCAGCGCGACTTAGCGCTCACCCGTCTCTGCTCGTCACGACGCAAACCTGCGGTGTCACCGCCGCCGCGGCGGACACAGGGAGGCACTGTGAGTTTATTTATGTTCAGATAGCACCGGCGGCGGGGCGAGCGGATCGCCTCGCGGGGCGGGGGAAGGGAGGGAGGGGTGGCAGGTGGGGTGCCGCGTCCCCAGACACACGTCAACACCTGCTCTTGTTTCCGCCGCCGCTGCCGCCATCGTCGCCGCCGCCACCACCACCTTCATCACCAGCTGGCTGCTGACGATAGACGCAAGTCATGGAACCAAGTGCTGTGACACTGGGCGGCGATCCCCGGACTAGCATTACGTTTGGCGCAGCTCGCCAGCACCCGCCCATGACTGCCGTCTGCCGCCGCGTTCGGAACTCTGCGCCCCAGCTGATGGCCGAGCCTCGCTCCAATCACGCGCATCTGTCAGCGCCATCGGCCGACTCCGTCAGCGTCATCGGCCGACTCCGACGCGGAGCAAATTCAAACCGGCGCCGGCAGTGTTTGCTGAGAAAATAGTCTAGTGTATGAGACGGACGTTGAACCAACGCGGCCTGTCGCGCGCACCTCACGACCTGGACCCATAGCAAATGGAAGCGCTTCGAAAGACAAACAGAGATGGAAATTAGCAACAATCGCTGGGCGGGTGGCTGGGCGTCAGCGAGTCTAGTACTTCATACCCGCGGAGACGCGCTACAGCGTCGGACGTGAGATGGTGTTACGTTCGTATGGGCCGTGCAGTCACGTGTAATGCGGCACAGCATACCACTGCAGTGTGATGCGGCACAGCATACCACTGCAGGCAAGCTCCGCCGAGCCGCCGCGCCGCACGCTATACGAACACTAAATCCGGCCCGTCGCCTAAAATGACGGGTTAGGGAAACCACACGAAGTGACTTCGGAGCTAGATGTGTGAGGAAGTTCTCATGTGGAGTAGTTTGACTGTATATCATTTATTTGGGCACTATAGTATTGCTGTGGCTACTGGCTACTGTGGTATTCCTTGGCCTCTTGTAGTAACAATGGGAAAGTAGTAATGCAACTTCATCGAAACCCATGCGAAGATTATTACGGATTATTTCCGCAAGGTTTTGCGCCTTTCAATAGATACCGTAAGCGTCTCACAGATTCTGTCTGCGGAGAGTTAAGTTATTTGTGGTGCTGGTTTGAGCGTGGCGATTTCGGCACGGTTTAGAGCCGATACAATATTGAGCTGGAAATGGACGTCTGAAAATTGAATGCCAACCCTCCTCGAAGGAAATGGTCTTTCAAACACCTATTCCAGTTTATCGCTGGAGTCCAGTCGGTATTAGATTCGGTCAAATTTAGATCGAACTGCCCCAGGAATTGGAAAGAGCTGAGCTCATCAAAACAGCCATAAAGCAGCTACCCACTGTAATTCCCACTGCAGGCGGCCGAGTCTGCCCCTTTCACGGGAACACAGTGTCACTTCAGGCCTCCTTCTATCTGCAATGTGTCCTCCACGGACCATCAGGCCTCCGAGTTCCAGCATGACAGCGGAACGACCGAATATAACGTCATAAAACTTCGGCGGAGTTTATCTAATTAACGAGGTTTGTTTAGCTAATGGCGGTTAAACGGTCGTCCCCTGCAGCACATTCTTAACATCATCGCTCGGTCTCTGCCTAAATGAACTCTTAGACTCTCTGATTGTAAAAAGTTGAGCGATATTAAGATGTGAATAGAGCAATGACTATGCAACGGCGCGGGTGCCCTTCGTTACAAAGTTAATTGGCTCGAGAGGCAAAATGAATCTGGAATTCGACGCTTCATCTGTGAGACGCCCAGACAGGCAACAGTAAAACGAAGTGATCATGCGTGAAACCAAACTTTCTGAATTATAGAACTAATTTTAAATATGCTCGTCTGAATTGCTGATAGGTTTGAAATGATTATACACAAGGCTGTAAATATCTTATTAGTTTCCAGCGGTAGAATATTTGAAGCTTACCTCGATGTCTGTTGGTCTGCTTGTCGAACATCAACATGGCATCCTCTATCTGAAAGCACAAACACGACAGTAAATACACGACATCCCTACACTACCATGAGCATAATGAGCGTCAGAAGAGAACAGACATCTGCGACTGGAGTGGCATTACATAGCACTGTGAGCGCTGGCTACTGCAGTTATTATAAAATAATCACCCAGACTTCACTAGCCATTAAACTGACACATAACTTGACAAATGGAAATTGCTTTCAAACATAACACTCACATATTGAACTATCTCCAGACAGCAGATCTTCAGTCCAATATGTCGAAGAGCGCGCCTCGATACTGCCTTTCGAGAACCATATAACTATGCAAACGTTGCCATCGGGCACAATGTATCTAGGGATATGTCGGTGAGCGATGCAATACCTTCGCGCAGAAACAGCCACTTTCGCTATCCTCGGAGAAGATAAGCTCGTCCAAAAAGGAAGCGGGAAAATGAAAGGAAATTAAATATGGTAAAGGCCACGCCAGAGAAAATAAAATGATCCACGTAGGAAAGCTTCCGCAGATGAGCGCGTGGCTCCAAGCCCAAAAAGCTTTGTGGAGCTCGGTTGTGAAATTTTGCGACTTGTAATGTCAAAGGGAAGTCATTCAAATGAACTGTGTTTATAAAGATATCGGTGGTTTGTGAATGTTGTTAATTTAGGTGCACTATTCATACCTGCATTACTAGCAAAAATTAATTATATGTGTAACTCATAAGTCATACTGCACATGCACACATTTAGGCACCCACGCAACACCAAGCACGCTCACAAATATGTAGGCGCACATATGCAGTTTTATACATGTTGATTTCTGAACGAATAAATAACGTTCCCAATTAACGTGGCCTCATTTGCCAACTATTTTAGAGGTGACATAGACAGATAACTTTGAAGAGCATACAGTTCACTGACAATATTGTTGAAACCCCACTCCAAGCGCTTGTATTGTTAGGTCCAAGAGTCGGTGAAATCTGCCATCGGTACTACCCTAATCAGCGAGACCACTCGCGCGGACCTCAGAGGGGTGCAAAGCTATCAAACACTGTAGGTATGCTTATTACGGCCCTCTTAGAATCGATCCGTAGGAATAGGTCGCTATTATACCTACTAAGCACATCCCGCATAGATTATCCCGTTACGCAAACTCCCGAAGCGAATTGCATGCCAAAGCGCCCCCGGGCCATTAGAGTTATTGAGCGACCCGTTCGCTCCTGTGACAACCTTGCATGTTTGAAAGCGCTGCAAAGTATCAGATCAATATGGGATTTTCATGTCAATGAAGATGTGCATGTCGGCTAGCATGAAACATGATATATGGCCGGTTGTTCTGGGGAAATCATTACCCGCTTGCGATTCAATGAGCCCGAGAGGTTTCGTCAATTTCAGCCAAGTTTCCATAAGCCGCACTATCTATCATGATAACAAGCAATTTGTATTCACTAAGTATAACTTTTCCATAATTACGTAGAATTCAATAAGGATCTAACCGATGCATAATATATGGGGCATCTTTGATGGGCAGGGTTTGGACCCGAAATTACTGCATAATGGTGTTAGTCATATAATTGCAGAAACCAAATGTCCTGGTGATTAAATAAATGAATACTATTTTGATATTTGAAAAGGTGTCATGAATAGTAAAAAAGGCTAGGGAAATAAAAGTTGTTTATTTATTTGCTCAGCTCTGCTGGCATTGTTACGATAAATGTTGTTTTAGCCCGCTAGTGTCCAAGTGTTTCGAGTGTTTCAGAGTGGATGAAAATGTGGAGCAATTTAGAAGTCTTATGGCACAGGAGCTTAATGACTTTTGACATTCCATGAAGCTCGTTTTTTTATTCAGGAAGTTACTTACTCACTTACTTAGTAAATTAACCCAAGGTCTTTCGAGATACTTTGAAGCTCGCATGTAGGAGTTTCAACAAAAGATAAACACCAGAAAGCCACAATTAAAGACCATCATCAGCAGGCATATTATTTTCTAAGTTCGGAAAGGTGTCAGCCATGCAGCAGACACCCTACGACTCAGCTGTGCAAGATAGATTCGCGTGCTATCGCAGCCGCACTGCAAACTGTTTCTAAACCACCGGCAATGACTGCAGTGCAGGGGATGGCGGGGCCTACCACCGCATTTATGCGCGGCCAAATGGTCTCCCGTCTGCCTATCTCGGTTTCTCGACTCCATAAAGGCGGCACCCGGCGCGGCCGCATGTCACGGCCAACGACGTGAAAGCATCCGTCTTAGATTACACATCTCGTCAAAGTAGATGCCGAGAGGCAAATAAATAGCACCAGGCGACCGGCCGACCAGCTCTGGCCTGGTTTATCGCCCATCAGACGCGGAGAATGAGCGGAGTGACCCGCGGGTCGGGCGGGTCGGAGGGCACAGTCTCGTGCTGGGACAGCTCGCTCAGTCGACCGACAAAGCTCGGCTGGACAGGCGGCTGAGGTACGCTGGCGGCTGAATCGGCAGGCTCTTCTCGTGGGCGCGCCAGTGGCGGTCATTCAGAGACGTAAGTTTGCCCACTCGGCGGTATTAGACGTGGATGAGAGCTTATACTTTCGAACGAGAGGCGAAGGAATGTCGTAACAGTTTTCTGTTTTTGATAGCCGTTCATTCACGCTAAAATCGATGAGGTAACGGATATCGTATCAGTATTTTTTACAGTATACATCTAAAATTTGAGCTCACATCAGCTGACAGGATCGTAAATTCAGCCACTTAACGTAGTCGATTTTTTTTAAAATTTATCTGTAATAGCTTTTTAAAATGACATATGACATGTTATACATGCCACTATAAATGAACACAGCACATCACAGAAAGCGTTTAACAATCATCGCATCTGACTGTCAGGAGTTACAGCGGACATGAGTATCCAATCAAAAGATAAACCCTGGAAGGCGTCATCTGCGAAGAGACACGAACAAAAACCTTCCATCTAGCGACAAAAACCAGCCTCTATCAGCTCCGTACTCACCCGTCCGAACTGCTCGAAGTAGTTTTTGACGTCTTCCAGCGTACTGGGCGCGGACAGGCCGCCCACGAAAATCTTCTTTGTCCGGGTGACCATCTGCAGACAGCAGAGGCACATCGTCAGGTGGAGCCAGGGCGGCGGCGGCGGGGGCGGGGGCGGCGGCGGCGGGCAGCTCGGCGGTCACACCGCACCCGGCAAAAACGGCCGGATCACAGCGCGATTAGTCGCTCGGAGCGAGCAGGCTGTCAAAACACGCGCCTGTCAGACGGCTGGTGCGAATGATGCGGGACGGCTCAGCGGCAAAACATGGCTATCACACGCAGGCGGCCGGCGGCGACTGGCGGTGGGCACTCACGGGTCACGGAAGGCCGATCACGGGCACGAAGGCCAATCACGGGTCACGGAAGGATGATCACTGGTCAACGAAGACAGGTCACAGGAGGATGATCACGGGTCACGGAAAGACAATTACGAGGTTGGGCAATCACGGGTCGCCAAAGACCGGTCACGGAGTCACGGGTCACGAAACGTAGGTCACAGGTCACGGACGGCTTATATCAGGTAACGGGAGCGTGAACATGATAAAAACGTGACTCGTCATGCACGAGCATTCGAGCTGTGTCTGCCGGTTCATGGTGACCATGAGTCTGCGAGCGGTGCAATCCGATCAACGCCACAGGCTTACAATCGCAAAACCACACAGGAAATCCCTCCGTCCCAAAGCGTTACAATGGCTTTCCGGTAGCACAAATACCCTCCCCATTACATTGTGTCCGGTTGCATTGGCTGGCTTCTTTCATAACACCGCAACGACCTTCTAACCAAACAAAAGTCTCTCCCACCTCCCCGTGTCCCGTTGTCTTTTGCAGGTTTCGTTGTCTGAGGCAGGGCTGCGGTGAGCAGCCGACATGGCTCTGTGTGTAGCTGTCGCTGCCAGGTCCGCTCACCGCACCGACCGGGCTCTCACCGCACCGACCGGCTTCTCACCGCACCGACCAGCTTCTCACCGCACCGACCGTCCTCTCACCGCCCCGATCGGTCTCTCACAGCCGCCAACAAAGCCACTCCGCGGCGTAAAAGCGGCCCCGTTATCGACATCCATCGGCGAGGCACGGTGACACCGGCGGAAGGGGGATGAGGCAATGTGGCGCCGCGCTTCTCCAGTGCGCGTCGCACACCCTGCCTTCCTGAACTCATCAGACAGCCGAGAGAGAGAGAGGTGCTCGCGGCAGCTGCCGGCAGGGCCCGTCAGCTGTCAGGGCGTCCGTCGGCAGCAGTGGACATAGCGCACAGCGTTCGGCCTGGCGGTCCGCAATCGCAGCCACGGTTAATCGTTGAGTTTTTACGGCCCTCGACGCAGCACGAACTACCGGAACGAGCGAAGGAGGTGCTTGGCACGATCGGACCTCGGGGACCGCGGGGGAGGGCACGAGCGCGACCGGACCTGAGTACGATCGCTGGAACGCCGCGCTCCGCTGTGTTCCTCCGTGCTCCGTTCTACCCCGCAAGAACCAGCAGCCCACAAATTCGCCGGCTAATTTCAACGAGCTTATGAGAGAATGAACCTGCAGAGGGTAATCTTCATATATTATGGGCGAGATGGGTGTTCAGAGCGCGGTGTAACGACCGGTCTGAATTGGGCATTTAGTGCGAAACAGTGCAGTTTTCGTCCAGCGCTGGAGCCTGGGTGGGCGAAGACACACAAAGGTGATTATTTGATACGAGAAACAATGAGTTAAATTCGGACACACTGATCGCTTGGAGCATCATTCGCTATGGATTTCCACCACATGCTTTAAGACAAAGCATCCAATCATGATTTTCAAAGCTGCGACTAGCTCCCAGTCCCTTCTGAGACCCAGAGTGACCTTGGATGACCTTGGCAGTCGGACAAAGCGGGGGAGACATGCTCATCACGGTCTTCCCGCTGGCGGGGCCGGACCGGGCTGGACTCTGCCTGACGTGTCGGCACTTCTTCAGTCCACGCTGCACCGCGCCGAGCTGTGGCTCATTCTACAGGCTGACTTGCAACATCGACCCCCGCCGCCGAGTCGCCAGTGCTTTCCCTCCCGTGCTATTCAGTGCAGCTGCTCTGCTGCTGCCACGAGAGGCAGAGGCCGCCTGAGCGCCGCCCGACCGTCCGACCAGCCGACCGGCCGGGGCTGCTTCCTGACCGACCGCACCCGACCGCGCCCGACCGTGGCACGACCGGTCACGCGGCGTGCGCCCAGCTGGCGGGTCACGCCGCGCGCGCGCCGGTCACGCCGCTGGCGCGCCACGTTTTCACCGGCCGCGGCGCTCAGATGTCACGCTCCGAGCCGCCGTCTACGCCGTCCCTCTCGCTAACCAGCACCGATGCCCCCACTCGGTGCTCGGCAGACATCGGTGTCCTCGGTTCCAGGTGTGCCACTCGAGGCGCCGAGAGCCGGGCTGCCCCGCACCGTGTCGCGGAACTGTATTCACCAACGGGCGGCGCGAGCGTGGGGTTCGGCGACTCGGCGATGGTGTGTGCCCGTTAACGACGAGCGGCGACACACAATGTGACCGCGCGCACGACCTGCGTCATTGTCCTCAACATTGTCACTGCGTGGGGTGGCATTGTTCGGGTGCTGCGGCGTTCGATTGTTCGAGCACGTGTGAGAAAACACGGGACGTGTAATGAGCACAGCAGCTGAGCACGCCGCGATCCGCTGCATGTTGCTGACATGATGCCCTCGGCAATGATTACTCCGTAAAGGACAACAGTACACCCGTGGAACTCAAATAAACCCGTAAAAATTTCAATGATTAATTTCAAATCTTAAACAAAACAAAAAACAGATAAAACATGTATCGTGGCTTTGCGTGTAACTTCACCCTGCATGCATTGACAAAGAAATATAACCAGCAGTGTACGTCAGCGCTCCCGAGTCATGCTTTTTTAAAAGAACGCATCCGTCTGCCACTTCCGAGCCCAAATCAATGCAGCCATCGGTCACGTGACGGGAAGCCCCCGTCCCGTCTGACAGTGTCGGATGGGTCCCTCCCATCCGGGGGCGTGTCGGCGTCTCGCTCGCCTGCGTTCCTTTCGCCTGACCGACCCGAGCCGGCCCTAAAGCGTCTCCAGAGATGCTATCAGTGTCCGAGCCTCGTAAGCCTAAATGATGCCGCCGGGGCGGTGCGTTACCAAAACAATGCCATTCGCGGTGAAGGGCTGGCAGGACGCGCCGTATAAAACCGGGCCGCACGGCTGCCGCTGCAGCATTGTTTGACGTCGGAGGGTCGCGGCAGAGAGGGCAGGGCGCTGCGGGTCGCGAGGCGAGACCATACGAGCCGCGACACACTGCCGCGGGCGGTCAACAGGCAGACTGGGAAATAGACTGGTGGGCATTGCCAAGAGACCTACGGCAAGTGCTGGGGGGATAAGTTCAAACCGATTTTAATGAAAGAATAATGAAGTTGGTTGTTAAAACTAATGCTACCATGAGGTTCAATGTTAATTGAGATGCGATGATCGTCCAAAGCAGCCAGTATGACGGAAGGTATTTAGGGGCAGTACCAATGATGTTTGTGAATCAGTCAAATAAATGTCATGTCATGTCATTGTGTATGCAGTACGCAGACATTTTCTAAGCAAACACCATATGGCAGCCTGAAACTTACATAAGCCCGCAACTTATAACATGCAATCACATAATTCCAGCCATGCTGATCGATTAAACGCTTTGCTTGAATTCAATTTCATATTGCATCGCCCATTTCATTGCAAACCACGAGCAACTTTGCAAGGTTTGGATAACGGGGCGCTCGCCTATTGAATTTGCTCGCTTCAACTCAATCCCGTCTGTCATCGATTTAACAGCCGATGGCTCTGATGCAGCCAGACCTGACAGAATGCGGAACTCTGACAACTGCTGACTCCATTTGGAACGCATAGGGGATGGTCGATTCCACTCATCAGGCGAGTCCTCTCTGAAGCTCACGGAAGAGTCGCCACCACCCGGAGACCGCGGAACTTTCCATCTGAAGTGTCGGCACAGGTGTCTCAATTGAGCCCAATCGGGCGTCTTCGGTGCTCGGCTAACTGCTGAGTCTACATGACATTCAGTTCTGGTGCTCCCGTCTCCGCCCGTCCCCGCCCGTCTCTGCCAGGCGGTCGCGGAGTCGGACTTCCCCAGGCCAAGACCAAGTACGTAGTCATAACTTGTCCGAGGCGAATGCCCGTCAAGTTTGCGCGAGGCAAAAACAAGTTTGGGAGGTGCAGTAACACAGCCAGCTGAAGCCAAAATCACGCCAACTCAAATCCATCTAAGCGTCTTGCGCCAGAGGTGACATCATTATTTGTCGTTGCACGGCCGTCTGAATGGACTGGAGGAGCGGCGGTGCGGCGCCAACTTGTGCTCCTGTTGACTGCTCTTCTCGCGTTCAGCCCACCACGCAGCTGTCAAAGCAGGGCGCTCTCCAGACTTCAGCGCGTCTTGCACGGCAGCGGCAATGAAATTAACGTCGCCGCCGAGAGCTGCGATCCGTTCCAGACGCCGTCTCCTCGGAGGCCGCTCTCACCCACCAGCTGCACGTGCACATTGACGCGTCCAGGATGGTCAAAACAAGCTGGTTGGACGGCTAAATCCACCACAACTATACAAAAATAAGCAGACGCATCGGGGTTCTCTTACTTTTACAATACAAACTGATTTAAAATGTACTATCTGACAGACTTGTGTCCGATTCAACTCTGTTGAATCATGCATCATGAAGCAAACAGTTTTTCTGATCCAAACTGATTGAATCTATACCATTTTTCCGGACTTGGCTTTGAGTTGTGATTCAATCAACGAGTTTTGAGCTGCAGTTTTGATTGATTCGGTTGCGAAAAATT